>MU228217.1:1796006-1808079 GCA_018584345.1 Thuja plicata
TATATATATATACACATGTTACCCAAAATTATAGCATACAAAAAAATAAACACAAATAGGATAAGATTGGATTTTAAGGGTCCAATTAACACTATCTTTTAGGTATTGTTGATTAACATTTCATTATTGCATTCATTATCAGATTTCATTATTGTACTCTAAGTATTGATCACATTTCAAAATTTCAAATTTATATCTGATTATTACATGTGCATTCAAACCGAATGTAGTATACAAGTGTCCTTTCATATTTCATATTTCATGTCAATCAAAGAGTACATTTGCAAAATAGAAAGAATGATAGAAGTATGGAGTACGGGTCCCATGCATTGCCTTATTGTATGTTTGTTGTCATCTAGTTGTCTGTCAGGTCTTAGGTCTCTAGGTTAAGGTCTTCATCTTCACTAAGTCTTTAGGGTTTTTCACCTGCATCATGAGAGAGAAAATGGTGTTAGATCCAGCTGGATCTAAGAAATGCATGAAACACAAACATCATACAACTAAAATCAATTCTTTCAATGTTGCATATCTATCTGGTAAATTCAATGTAATAAGGAAATGTGCATCCACACTAAGTGAAAGATAGTATTAAAGGGACTTGTTTTTAAACATGAAACCTTTTACTATTAATGGTCATTATGATGTATATTGTTCTCATTTTCAAAGCCAGATATGTAAATCAAAGGGACTTAGAGTTGCTATCTTAGAAACCTTTTTTTTAGAATGACATCAGCATGTTAGTTTGACAAACACAAACAAACCAACTAACCAGCATTCGTGAATGAGTGTCATCTCATATGACACTCACACACAAACATTAATTGGTTCATTTTGTTTGCTGACCTAACAGGTTGATTGGTGATGTGTGTGCAATAGGTGAACAACTAAATGCATATAACGAAAGAAATGCAGTGAGTTTCACGAGTCCGTGCTTGAATTTCACATAAGGCATTACATACAAGAAAGTTGTGTACATTTCATGGTCAGTAAAGGGTCCTGATAAGAGATATGCAAAAATGGAGGAGAAAATGTTTACTATCATCATGCAGGATGAATTTGAAGTAATTTTGTTACAGTAAGTATGCAAATGTAGAAAAGACATGTGAATGGGAGTCAATTATGGAAAATGCATTCTTAACAATCAATCATGTCATCATCAGTCTCATGTTATGAAGTGTTTTTGTTTATGTTTACATAATAGTATGGTTTTCAAAAAATGAAGATATATAACAGAATTGATAATCTTCATATGAGCTACAAATGAAAAATAATGTGCAAGAATTGGAGTAATAATGTATTTATATGTTTTCATAGAGTGTGCATTTACAGAAAATGGCTACATTGTGTCAAGATGAGAGAAAAATATATGCATAAATTGTTTGCATTAGATGAGTACATAATGTCAATATTGTTTAATGAGATAAGAAATCAATACAGTGATATCTATTTCTGCAAACAAATTAAAAGGGATATGCACATTAAACATTGATATGCATTTATGGATATGTTCATGATAAGGGAGAAAAATAGGGTGTATTCATGTTATGGCTCTGAATCAACTGAAGGGTAAATGATGTCGTCTTATTTCATTTCTTCAAAAAAGGAGGTCAAGTATAGTATCCATATGCCTGATGTGAATATGAAGTAATGTTCTATGCAGAGTGTAGGGAAAACATTGATATTCCAGTGTATTGAAATGACAGTAACATGTGAGGCCATAATCTAAAACATGTTGTTATTAATACAATGTGTATCCATCAACTAACATTCTATTATTATTCATGTTTGAATAAAATTTAAAATTCAGTGTATGCAGAGGATGGGGTCGAGCAGATGCAAAGCAGGGGATTTACATGTTTGGGATGAGTTTCATGTCATGAATGTTTCCCATGGGAGTCATGAGCCTATGCTCAAACCCCATTGGTGATGATTTATATAAAGTTAAACATACAGTATATTTTTGCACTAAGAGAAACTAGATATTCTTAAAATGTTTAGACAGTAATAATAAAGGTTCAGACAAAGGGTTACATTATGTTGCAGATTGAACATGTAATATGTTTAGTCCAATAAAAGAAGACTCACGGCTTCATCAATGTCCACAGTGTGAAGGTTTCATGTTTGATGACAGTATGGTAGTGGTCCAAAATAGATTACTGTCATAATTCAAAGAAAGAATTGAATAGAGCTAATAGAATGAAACATTAAATGGAGTCTACAGCCGACAAAAGATAATTTCTCAAAAATAGAATGATAAGCTTGCATATGTTTCAATTTTACTTCCAGATATGCAACAATGGCCATGTGGGTATCCATGTTTTGTCGCCATTCATCCAACACAGTGTGCATCAATCAAGAGAGTGACATAAAAAAAATAGAAAAAATCAAGTTGAAGCTTGATATTTCATGCTACAATGAAGGAATCTATAGAAGAAGTTAATGAAAACCCTAAGTTTCTGTAAAAAAGATGTAAATTCCTAAAACCCAGAAAAGTGGACTCATTTAACCTTAACTAGTACTGCAAAAGAATAGCATGTCAACTATAGTAAGAAAGCTATCTCAATTAAAGATGCAAGATAATAGAATGAGTAGAAGTGCTACTTATCTAGGTTTCACATATCGAGCATGGTGGAGTTAAACAAATGCATACAAAGTGCCATGTGTTGTTAGTGCAGACTAGTTCAAAAGAATGAAGGTCGAGTTCAATAGAACTCAAAGTAAAGCAAAACAGCTCAACATGTTTTTACAGCCTGAGCTCTTCAATTTGCAACTCTTTGAAAACCATGGTTCAGACTCCCACTTCTTCAAGCTTCAGTCCATTGTACACTATAAGCTTGGAATGAGTCTGAAGTTGTGGCTGAAATATGCCAAGTTTCAAGACCGAGTTCATAAAAGATAACTCCACATCTTTCAACCACAGCTCAGACTTAGTACAAGCTTACAATGGTTTAACTCAAAGTTCAACACCCATTAATCATGGAGGCTATCAAGAACTATCAAGGAAAGAAAAGATCAACATGTATTGACAGCCCGAGATCCCAAACCCAAGTTATCAGACTAGTTCAAGCATGGAGAGGCTAAGTTAATACTGCAAAGGAGGCACCATATGTCATGGCATGAGATTCAAAGAAAGATACAGAAGTTCTCCAAGATCCTGAGCTCTTCATAACTCTAGTTCAAGAAAGGTAAAAAAATCTAGTAAACATAAACAGAGAACGCCATGTGTAATGGCATGCAGTGTTTTAATCTCAGACTTTAAAAGGAGCCCGAGTTCACACAGCAAGAAGCCTGAGGTTCTTGTTAGGATGTAGATTCAATGCCATACATCATGGCTTCATACTCTAGATCCAACCAAACATGGTGGCACACAACAAAATGAAAACCCTAAGCATTAATTCCAAAACCAAATGCAAAATGGAATGTGAAAATACATTGTACATAGTTTTGCGAAAACTTTCAATTCCACTGACAAGAGAAGTTAATGCCCTGTCCGTTGTAGTGCCTTGATAATCCCCAAGAAGTGCTAAGATAGTAATTTGAGTGCCATGATAGGTAGAGATAGTTCACAGTGGGTATGGTCATATCAGTTATGAGTTGTGATCGAGTATGGAGCTAGAGTTAACTTAGCTATGACATCGGGCTTTGTTACGGTGTTAGGTTTTTTTAGACTATGGTGTCGGTTATGTTATGGTTTTAGGGTTTTTTATGTCATGTAAGTGGGATTTATACATTTAGGTTAAATTTGGATCGGTTTTATTTTGTATTTTGTAATAATTTGGTAAAACATGTAAAAAGATGTAAATCTTTAGAGACCAACTTTGGAGGGGCTAGTTCTAGGGCTGAATTTAGGGCTTAATATGGGGCACTAATTAAGCCTTAGGATTAGTAACTTTATATTTTAGAGGGTATTTTGGAGGGAGGAGTGATTTTCAAAATTGGCTTCATGAGCTATATAGATGAGCTCTTGTTTCATTAGTAGGGGTTTAGAATTTGGAGAGAAGAGCATATAGTGAACTATTTTTGTTCCTATAGCCTTTTTTATGCATTTTGTAATCATTTAGTTCATGTTTGAGTATCAATTTTCTGCAAGAGGATGCATTTATTCCTTTCCATTATTCCAAAATTTGTTCATGTAACTACCCACAGATTTTGATAAGAATAAAGCTGGCCCATTTCTCATACACCTTGTTATGATCTTTGGTTATCAATCCTATTCAATTTTTTGCCTTCAAGTGTAGTGTATCTCTAACATAGATTAGTGAATTATCTTAATTCCTATTCTAGGTTTTAGAATATATCCTTTTGAAGAATATGCATGTCTGTTGACAATAGCATTACTATTTGTGGTGAAATCCCTAGTAGTGACTTTCAAGTTAGCCTATGTATTGGATAGTGAATGATTTTGCAGAAATCATTAGGGTATGTAAAGTGAATGTTAGTTTGAAACTTTGAGAAATCTGAATTTTATTTGGTGTATCACCTTTCAAGTTTTATTCATTCAGTTCTAGTTAAAATTTCTCCCTTTCCTTACCAAAAAATTAGGAGAAAGCATTAGATTATTAATACCCCAAAACCAATAGGAACCGGCCTAGAATCCAGAGACTCCTTAATCAGAGTCCACCTACAACTTGAGAAGGTTTCCATTTTTAGGATAGAATATTGTTAAGCCCTAATGCCTAAGTTGGGGTTGTATTTCTAAACCTCAACAATTTTTGGCACACCCTGTGGGACTCCTTGTGATACATGAATAGAATCCAAACAAGGAGTGGAAAAGAGGTTGAGTATTTGCAGTTATGACATACCAAGAGAGGAAGAACTTTGTAGACAGAACATAGAGGTCCCAAAGAGCTCTCCTTCCAGCCTGTATCAAAGGGTAGGAAGTCTAGAAGACCAACAAAAGGAAGATCTGAGAGAATTTCAGCTCCTCCCACTTACTACACTGATTTACCTAATTTAGATCAAGAATCTTCAGAAAGTCCTCTAGCACTTCAATTCCAACTTTTTCTTGAGCAACGAGGAGAAGGACCACTAACAACTTCAAATTTTTCTACAACAACACCAATAATGGCTAGAAGACTGCCTTTTGTGCCATTTGATCAAGGCATCCCTTTGAGGATTGCAAATCATAACAACATACCATTGGCAGCTTTTGAAAGGATTTCCATCTTTCATAGGAGAAGGAAAAACAACAGCCATTGAGTACATCAGAGATGTTGCTTCTCTTTTCAATGTGCATCATATCATAGAGGAGGATGTAGCTTTGAGGATATAAGCTGCATCATTGAAGGGAAAATCATTGGATTGGTTTCAAACTCTCCAAGTTGGATAAATTGCTACATGGGATGCACTAGGAGAGGAATTGTTTAAATTGTTTAAAGATAAATCTGACAATAATTCTTTTGTGGAACAACTAACTACTATTAAAAGGGCTCCACAAGGTGAGATGAGTGATTTCAATCTCCTTTTTCAAAGGACTTGGAATAGGATTCTTGCCATGGTAAGGCTCTCTGTTGAATATGCATTTTTGTACTTCCTTAAAAGCCTGAATAGTGATATTTCAGTTATGATCCAACCTATGGGGTGAAATTCTTTAGCTCAAGATTTTGATATTGCAATTAGGGAAGAGAATAGCCTTATTCAGGTAGGGAAGATATCTCCTAGGCTGCCTATGCATTTATTTCCTAGTATCCAATCCAATATGTCATTGATTACCTCATCTTTGGCTCCATTACCATCTTATAAAAGTGAAAAGATAATGCCTGTTTCCCCTTCCAATGAGTTGCAAAGCATAAATGAAAGCCATTAAAAGATTGAGAGCTTATTACAAACCTTCATAAATGAGTTGGTAGACCTGAAAAGGTAGCAAGCTCAAGGCAATCCAGTAGCCCATACTCAAAGCTAGTTTTATATTTCTTCATCCTAGCAGCCTAATGAACCCATTTACCAAGGTAAGAAGAAGAAATACCAAGGAAATAGCAATGCAAATAAGTAAAATTGGAACCAAAGGCCTTATAGACCTTATAATCCCGCACCTCTTAATACTGTTATGGATATTGTTTGTAACCAAAAAAATCTTGCTGCTGATTATGAATGGTGCTATCCTTGTGGGCAACCCCACAATCAGTTTAAGTGCACTAATGGAGTGCTTAATCAAGCCCTAATGGTTCAAAGTGTGATTGATTCACAACCTACTACAGCTATTGATGAGACTCAACAACAACTGGATCTAACTGCTCCAGACACTGCACTTCTAAATTGGCAAGAAGAAGAGCTCTATGGAGTGAGTAATGATTCACATGTATCAGCAAACACAAGAGCCAAGAAGAGAGATCTAGAATCAAAGTAGTTAGCTACTAAGATTGCTCACACAACTCAATCACCACTCATTCCTCTCATTTCTATTCTAAAGGATCACTCCACTCTTGCGAATAAAGAATAACAACATCAGAGGCAGGCAGATCAGACCATTGGTAAATAACCTTGAAAGGTACATTTTGTTGTTCCCTATAATATTGTTGATGATATGAAGAAGATTAATGTTTCTATTTCTATGTGGGATTCATTAGCCATTCCAGGGCAAGCTATTTTATTGATGGAAGAGTTGTCTAAAGGGACAGGAAGGTCACAACAAGTAGTTCAACAACCTCCTAGAGTGGTTATGGCTAATCCAGAGCCCTCTAAAGTTTAGGAAACAACAGCTAAAGAAGAAAAGAAGTCTGCTAAAGTGCAGCAATCAGTAGCACAAGTGAGTAAAAAGACTGCAAATTTGAAGCAATCAGCAGTGACAGTTGATAAAAAGCTGACAAATGTGCATAAGACAATAGAAAAGGAAGGTAAGAAACCTAAAAATAATAATCCTCCTCCTTTTTATGTTTCTCTGATCATTGGAAACAAATTAGTGCAAAATTGTATGGTAGATAGTGGTGCAACCAACACTGTCATGCCAAAGAAAATAGCTGACTTGTTGGATTTAAAGTATGAACCTCTTGAGAAAAGAGTGGTCCAACTTTATGGTACTTCAGTCAAGACCTTAGGGGTTGTTAAAAATGAAAGCTTAACCTTACACTCATGTGAAAATTTCACAATTCCTCAAGATATTTATGTCATAGACCTGCCACCTTATGTTTCCCTATGTCTATCAACGGACTTTACAACCAAAATAGATGGATGTTGCTCATCAGATTGGTCTCAGCTGTATTTTAGAACTAGATATGGTACTAACGTAACCATAAAATTAGAGATATGGGCCAAGGATCATAGCCCTATTAATGCAAGTTGTGTGATTATGGATTCAGATGAGATTAATGATAATTCAGCTTATAACACACAAACTGAGGAGTATCCTGATATTGTTTTGGATGAATAGGAAACGAGAAATGATGAAGATGATGATGTGTTTGATGTTTGTTTTGGTAACTATGTGATTTTGGAATCTGATGCAGTTTTCCCTAATCTGATAAAAGATCAAGGTTCTGAATCTGAATTATCTAACAAGCTATGAGACTTATATTTTGATGGATCTAGGTATAAATATAGTGTTGGTGGAGGGGTTATGTTAGTTTCTCCTGATGGTGATAAATTTTATTTTTCATACAAATTATATTTTCCATGTTCTAATAATGTGGCTGAATATGAAAGTTTCATTTAGGGTTTAGAATGGGCAAGGAAAAGAAGAATCAAATTCTTGAGGGCATTTGGGGAAAGTGAGTTAATAGTAAAATAGGTGAGAGGTATCAATGCTATTAAAAATGATCTTTTGAAGTTGTAAAAATCCAAATTATCTGATATTCTAGATGATTTTGATGCATTTAACCTCATTTGTAAACCTAGAAGAAAAAATCAGCATGCTGATAGGTTGGATGGTATTAGTGCACATGTTTCAATTACTGAAAAATAAAGGATAAATCTTAGAACAGTCACATGTCAAAATTGTTGTGAGGCCTTCTATCCCAGATAATGATATCAATTGGAATGTTTTTAACATTAATGAATATATTATAAGTTTTATGACTGAAACAAAAGATTTCTCAGCTTCTAAAAATGACAAACTCTATCAACAAATGGAAGATCAAATAATTCAGCTAAAGACTAATAAGCTTCCAAGGGGATTGGTCAGCCTAGAGTCAGATTTTAACTCTGATGATCAATTAAGAAGGAATAAAACTGGCTTCTTGATCAAGGAAGATCACTATGAAGAGGTGGATATATTCAAAGACAAGTATTTGAAGGTTGGTAAAATTAATTCTCCTGAAGAAAAACAATTTCTTATTGATTTGTTCAGAGAATATAATGATGTTTTTGCATGGGATTATGCTGATTTGAAAGGATTTGATCCTCAATTATCCCAGTATACCATAGAACTAGAGAGAAATGCTAGGCCAATCAAACAAAGGCAAAGGCCCATTAACCCCAATTTAGAGCCCTTAATGTTGAAAGAGCTTACTAAACTCCTAGATGGTGGTATCATATTTCCTATCAAACACACATCCTAGGTTTCCAATTTAGTACCAGTAAGAAAAAAGAATGGAGAGATAGAACTTTGTGTATACTTTAGAGACCTTAATAGGCCATCTCTAAATGATAGGCACCCTCTTCCATCCAAGGAACAAATCTTACAATATGTCTCTGGTTCTGAAAGATTCTCTCTTCTTGATGGTTATTTTGGCTATAACCAAGTACTAGTAAGAGATGAAGTTCAATTTAAAATTGCTTTTACAACTAAATGGGGAACAATGGCATATAGGAGAATTCCATTTGGTTTATCAAATATAGGAGCCACATTTTAAAAGGCTATGGACATGGCTTTTAAAAATCTGATGTATAAGTTTGTTCTTGTTTACCTAGATGATGTCACAATTTACAACAAGGTTGCAAACTAGCACATAGATCATCTGAGACAAGTGTTACAAACATGCAGAGAGTTTGGATTCTCTCTTAACCAAAAAAAATCTATTTTTCTAGTTCATGAAGGTAAAATTTTAGGATACCAAGTGTCTAAAGAAGGTACAACTATTGATCCTGAAAGGATTCATGCAATTCAGGAACTGTAATTGCCAAAACATAAAAAAGGATTACAGAGTTTTATTGCAGGGATAAATTTTGTTAGACTCTTTATCCCTTATATTGTGAACTGTTAAAACCTTTGACTTCTATGCTGAAGAAAGATGTACCTTTCAAATGGACTAATGAGGGAAATCGAATTTTTGAACAAATTAGGAAGGCTTTGTCATTAGCCCCTACTTTAACTAATCATAATTTCTCTAAGGATTTTATTATATATTCTATGGTAGTTTTGACACTGTTTCAACAATGCTGGTACAAAAGAATGAGGATGAACAGGAGCAGCTAGTTGCATTTTTCAGCAACGGTATGGATGATTATGAGCAAAGGTAGAGTTTTGTTGAGAAACACATGCTAGCTATTATTAAAGACTTAAAAAAGTTTAAAAATTTAGTTGCTAGGAATAAAATACATCTGATGGTTTCACATCCTAGCATTAAAGAGTTATTATTGAACAAATATGTCAATGAAAAGAGAGCAGGATGGATAAAAAGGGTTTTGAAATATGATGTGCAAATTCATGTAACCAAGCTAGCAAGAGACAAAGGTTTGTGTGATCATATGGAAATAGAAGAAGATAAGGTTGAAGCCACTAAAGAGGCTACCTTCTGCCAAGTTAATTCTATGTTATTCAATGATTCAACATCCTGGTTGTCAGATATGACCAAATTTCTACAAACTAGTCAATGTCCAATAAATCTTGATAAAGCCAAAAGAAGGTACTTAAGGTTACAATCTATTCCTTATGTTATAATTGATGATATTCTTCATAGGAAAGATTTTTATGGTATGCTTCTCAAGTGCATAGACTATGTTGATCAAAACAAGATTTTATCTGAGTTTGATGATGGATCTTGTGGAGGGCATTTTAGTCCTAAAACTACAGCCTGGAAAATTCTAAGAGCTGGCTATTACTAGCTAGATTTATTCAATGATGTGCATTATTGGATAAGAAAATGTCAAGAGTGTGCTCTGTATGTAGGAAAGAAAAATTTGGTAGTATTGCCATTAAAGCCAATCATTGTGGATCAACCATTTAATAAATAGGGAGTGGACTTGATAGGTCCAATAAATCCTAATTCTAGTGCAGGTCATAAATGGATTTTGACTGCTACTGACTATTTTAACATTTGGACTGAGGTCATTGCATTGAAGGAGTCTACTGGATCTATTGTGTTGAAGTTCTAAGATGATATTGTAACTAGGTTTTGTGTTCCTCAATCAATAATTTCATATAATTCTTTTTCTTTGTTGGTTCAGCTATAACAAAGTGGGCTATTAAAAATGAAATTTATGTAAATAATTCTTCTAACTATTATCCTTAGGGTAATGGTCTTGTAGAATCTACTAATAAAAACCTAATTAGGATGAGGGTATGTGCAAGATCATAGGGGGCCAAAAAGTGGCGATGTAAAAAAATCCACTTTTCACTCGTCCAAAAGCACATGAAAGTGCTTGTTGACTTTTTAGTAGGCTTGGGTGTCAGTACACCTGGGAAAACCTGACACCAAAGCACAAGCCTAATCGGGCACATGATATTTTTGGGTACCTGAAAATATCGAGTACCCGATTTTTTTGGGTACCCAAAAAATTTGGGTACCCGAAACCTGTGGCATAAATCAAAAACCTGCGAGCCACTTTCCTCATTTCTCTCATCACTTTAGGTTTGGAAAATGGATAGATATATCATATACATAATTTTTTTGGGTACCTGATTGCTCCAACAACAAATTCAACTCCATAGTTTATCCGGTAAGTAAATTCTTGTTATGTTTGGATTGATTTTTTTCATTTTCATGTTAAATGTAGTTTTTTTGGTAAAAATGGGATTTTGTATTGATTTTGTTAATAATATATGAAATCAATTTTAAATTTATATTTTGTATATTATTTAATCAGGCATGACTGACAACAATGAAGATAATAACCCTCCCCAGCCAAATAATGATCCCCAAAACAATCTAGAACCGCTTCAAAAACCTCAATCTTTAGAGGATTTGATACAAGAGAATTTGAACACTATACAAGGCTTCAAAAACACATATAAGAATATACCTACCTTAGCTCCTATTCTTGCCACCCTAAATACCATTGTTGAAAATATTGACACCCTTATGTAGCAACATAATGTTGCTCTTCATTGGCGTGATGATATGCACACCCAATTTGATGATGGGCTTGACTATGATGGGATTGCTGCTCTTAATATAACTAAGGAAGATATAGCCTCCCTTTTTGTTAATCCTAAAATCAGATTAAAATTTGACCCCAAAAAGCCAAAATTATCAATAAAATGGTGCACAAACGAACCAATGTGCACACACTTTTGGGACCGCTGGTGGATGGTTTTCGATAAACCACCCCATAGAAATTTGGAGCTCCCTTTCTATTTCATAAAAAAATTGTATGCTGAGTTTGTGCTTGGTCACAATGTTAATTATTAGAGCATGAGGCCCAACATGGGCGTAGGCGGAGGAGCTCCTCAGACTAGGCCATTTTCCCAGTGCAAAAAGGCCACTACCTTTGTCCCCCCACTGATGTCGCACCCCCTCCTCCAGTGCAGCATCCTGATATCATTGCTGAGGCTACCTCACAGAGTATTAGAGCCATTCACATGCTGAGTGATTAGTTGATCATGCAGATCAGGTCATTGTTGCCTCCAGGTGTGGATCATGATGGCGCATCCACATCTAGCAGTAGTTCACATGTATGCGTGCCCCATTCTTGCATTATGTGCAATAATTTATGCTTCGGACTGCTTACTGATGCTGATACATATCAGTATGTTATTGATGAGGAGGACACAAGAAACGCAACTACAGAGGCTACAACACCTCATGGAGCATCTGTGTCTCATGAGAGTGCTGAGGAGGGGTACGCAAAGCAATCGAGTCATGTTGATACAGTAAGAGTAAACATTATAAATAAATTTGTCACATGACTTATTTAATTTAAAAATAATTTATTTATTTAGATTAGTTTTAATGACTGCATGCACTTATGTATATATATT
>MU228217.1:1831475-1843560 GCA_018584345.1 Thuja plicata
ACTTTCAGACGGTATAACATTTTTGAAAACTGAAAAATGCGTCACATTCTATGCTTCACCTACTATAAGAAAAAAATTTATTTTTTTGAATTTGGTAAAGTTTTCAATGAGTTAAGGTGGTCAGACATGAGAGTTTTTTATTCTAAAAATGTTGTAGCAGATAATTCATAATTAATTAATATTTTAGCATAAAATTACACAAAAATATGTGTCACATCCAGGAAGGAGTCTACTACTTATATATAAAATCTTATAAAAAAATATTATCATTTGATTATGATTAAGGTGGTCAGACATACACCTACTTCTTATTTTTTTCCTGAAATTTTTGTATTGCTGCATTGAAATCTATACTTTTCACCAATCATATTAACTTTTTTTTCAGAAAAGGCCTAGTAGTTTACAAACTACATTCAATTTCCTACAGATTCTATTCTTACAACTTTTTGATATTAGGTTGATTGCTAGTTCAAATTTTTATGTCAAGTTGACTAACCCTAATTTTGCTGATTTTTCATTGCCACTTAAGGGCATAGTTTGGCCCCCCATGATCTTGCACATACCCATCATCAAAAAGACTTTACATGAAAATAAGAGAGATTGGCACTCTAAACTTAAGGCAGCTTTATATCTTGGTAGAATCACCCCAAAATCAATTATTAGGAATTCACCCTATGTTCTGGTTTATGGTAAGGAGGCAAGATTGCCAATTTCTAATGAGTTTCCCGCTTTACAGCTAGCTGATCAAATGATTTTTTTTGAAGATGAAGACCCTCTTAAGTTGAGATATGTTGAATTGCTACAGCTTGAAGAAGAAATAAGAAAAGCATTGAAGAATATGGAGTTAAGACAAGAGAAAAGTAAAAGGTCTTTTGATAGAAGGGCTACAACCAGAGTCTTCAAGGAAGGGGATTTAGTACTCAAGTGGGATGTGCTGAAGAGAAGACTAGGTCAGCATGATAAATTTGACAATGTTAGGTTAGGCCCTTTTCTTATTACATCTTGTAAAGAGAATATTGCTTTTCAATTGTCTACAACTGATGGAGAAGTTCTGCAGACTCCAGTTAATGGAATACACGTCAAGCTTTTCTTTTAGGGTTAGGTTTAGTCTAGTTTCCTTTTCAATAAGTGTTGTCCAAGCACTAGGTCTTTACATTGCATAGGTCTAGATTAGATGTATTTTCATTTCAATAAATGTTGAATTCATGGTTTCTAGTTTTCTACATCTATTGCCCAAGGATAAGATCTATAGGTCATGTCTATTAGGTAGACATACAACAGAAGTTGCCAAAAATGTTACCCAAAATTACAGTATATAGAAAAATAAACACAAATAGGAAAAGATTGCATTTTAAGGGTCCAATTAACACTATCTTTCAGGTCTTGTTTATTAAAATTTCATTCTTCGATTCATTATCAGATTTCATTATTGTATTCTAAGTATTGATCAGATATCAAAATTTCAAATTTATAACTAATCATTACATTGTGCATTCAAAATGAATGTTGTATACAAGTGTCCTTTCATATTTCATATTTCATGTCGATCAAAGAGCACATTTGCAAAATAGAAATCATGATAGAAGTATGGAGTAGGGGTCCCATGCATTTTCTTATTGTACGTTTGTTGTCAGCTGGTTGTTTGTCAGGTCTTAGGTCTCCAAGTTCAGGTCTTCATCTTCACTAAGTCGTTAGGGTTTTTACCTGCATCATGAGAGAGAAAATGGTGTTAGATCCAGGTGGATCTAAGCAATACATGAAACACAAACAACATACAACTACAATAAATTCTTTCAATGTTGCATATCTATCTGGTAAATTCAATGTAATAAGGAAATGTGCATCCACACTAAGTGAAATATAGTATTAAAAGGACTTGTTTTTAAACATGAAACCTTTTATTATTAATGGTCATTTTGATGTATATTGTTCTTATTTTCAAAGCCAGATATCTGAATCAAAGGGACTTAGTGTTTCTTTTTGAGAAATCTTTTTTTTAAATGACATCAGCATGTTAGTGTAACAAACACAAACAAACCAACCAATATTCATGAATGAGTGTCATCTCATATGACACTGACACACAAAATTTAATTGGATCATTTTGTTTTCTGACCTAACAGGTTGATTGGTGACGTGTGTGCAATAGGTGGACAAGTAACTAAATGCAGATATCAAAAGAACTATTGTGAGTGTCACGATCCCGTGCTCGAACTTCACATTACACATTACATACAAGAAAGTTGTGTGCATTACAAGAGGTTACAGTTCATGTAGATACAGAAGAGGAAGATACAATGCATGAAGGATGATACAATGATGTTGTAGGAGACACATGTTCAATAAAGGGTCTTGAGAAGAGATATGTAGAAATGGAGGAGAAAATGTTTACTATCATCATGCGGGATGAATTTGAAGTAATGTTGTTACAATAAGTATGGAAATGGATAAAAGACATGCAAATGGGAGTCAATTATGGAAAATGCATGCTTAACAATCAATCATGTCATAATAAGTCTCATGTTATGAAGTGTTGTTTATGTTTACATAACACTATGGTTCGCAAAAAAAGAAGATATATAACATAATTGATAATCTACATATGAGCTACAAATGAAAAACAATGTGCAAGAATTGGAGTAACAGTGCATTTATATGTTGTCATAGAGTGTGCATTTATAGAAAATGGCTACATTATGTCAAGATGAGAGAGAAACATATGCATAAACTATTGGCATTACACAAGTACATCATGTCAATATTGTTTAATGAGATAAGAAATCAATACAATGCTATCTATTTCTGAAAACAAATTAAAAGGAATACGCACATTAAATGTTGATATCTATTTTTGCATATGTTCATGAGAATGGAGAAAAACAAGGTGTATTCATGTTATGGCTCTTAATCAACTGAAGGCTAAATGATCTTGTGGTATTTCATTTCTTTAGAAAATGAGGTCAAGTACAGTATCCATATGCCTGATGTGAATATGAAGTAATGTTCTATGCATAGTGTAGGGAAAATAGTCTATTCTAGTGTATTGAAATGACAGTAACATATGAGCCCATCATCTAAAACATGTTATTATTAATACAGTGTATATCCATCAACTAACATGTTACTATTCATTTTTGAATAAAACTGAAAATTCAGTGTATGAAGGGGATGGGGTCGAGCAGATGTAGAGCAGGGGATTTACATGTTTGGGATGAGTTTCATGTCATGAATGTTTCCCATGGGAGTCATGATCCCATGCTCGAACCCCATGGGTGATGATTTATATAAAGTTAAACATACAGTGTTTTCTTGCACTAAGAGAAACTTCATATTCTTAAAATGTTCAGACAGTAATAATAAAAGTTTAGACAAAGGGTTACATTATGTTTCATATTGAACATGTAATATGTTTATTCCAATAAAAGAAAAGTCACAGCTTCATCAAAGTCCATAGTGTGAAGGTGTCATGTCTTATGACAGTATGGTAATGGTCCAAGAGACATTACTATCAGACTTCAAAGAAAGCATTGAATAGAGCTAAAAGAAGGAAACATTAAATGGAGTCTACAGTCGACAAAAGACAACATATCAAACAACAGAATGACAAGCTTTCATATGTTTCATGTTTACTTCCAAATATACAAGAATGACGATGTGGCTATCCATGTTTTGTCACCATTCATCTAACATAGTGTGCAGTAATGAAGAGAGTGACAACAAACAAAGCAACATGGAGAAAAACTCAAAGTGAAGCTTGATATTTCATGCTACAATGAAGGAATCTATAGAAGAAGTAAATGAAAACCCCAAGTTGCTACCAAAAATATGTAAATTCTTAAAACCCAGAAAAGTGGACTCATTTAACCTTAACTAGTAATGCAAGAGAATAGCATGTCGACTACAGTAAGCAAGCTATCTCAATTAAAGATGCAAGATAATAGAATGAGTAGAAGTGCTACTTATCTGGGTATCGCATATTGAGAATGGTGGAGTTAACCAAATGCATATAAAGTTCCATGTGTCGCAGGTGCAGACCAGTTCGAAAGAATGAAGGCCAAGTTCAACAAAACTCAAAGTAAAGCAGAAAATCTCAACATGTTTTGACAGCCCGAGCTCTTCAAGTTGCAACTCTTTGAAAACCACTATTCAGACTGCCACTTCTACAAGCTTATGTCCATTGTACACTGTAAGCTTGGAATGGGTATGAAGCTCTCACTGAAATATGCCAAGTTTCAAGACCAAGTTCATAAAAGATAACTCCACATCTTTCAACCACAACTCAAACTTAGTCCAGGATTACACTGGTTTAACTCAAAGTTAAAATCCCCTTAATCGTGGAGGTTTTCAGGCACTGTCAAGGAAATAAAATATCAACATATATTGACAACCTGAGATCTCAAACCCAAGTTATCAGACCAGTTCAAGCATGGAGAAGCCGAGTTAATACTGTAGAGGAGTTTCCATATGTCATGGCATGAGATTCAAAGAAAGCTATAGAAGTTACCCAAGAGCCCAAGATCTCCATTACTCTAGTTCAAGCTAGGTGGAAAACTCCAGTAACCATCCACAGAGAACGTCATGTGTAATGGCATGCACAGTCTTTTAAAGTCACAATTTACAAGGAGCTTGAGTTCACACAACAAGAAACCTAAGATTCTTGTTAGGATGTAGATTCAATGCCATACATCATGGCTTCAAACTCCCGATCCAAACAAACATGGCGGCACAAAACAAAATGAAAACCTGAAGCATTACTTCCAAAACCAAATGCAAAATGGAATGTGAAAATACATTATGCATAGTTTTACGAAAATTTTTAATTCCACTGACAAGAGAAGTTAATGCCCTATCAGTTGTAGTGCCTTGACAGTCCCCAAGCAGTGCCACAGTAGTACCTTGAGTGTCATGACAAATAGAGATAGTTCACAATGGTTATGGTCATGTCAGTTATGAGCTATGATAAAGTATGGAGCTAGAGTTAACTTAGCTATGACATCGGGCCTTGTTATGGGGTTAGGGTTTTTTAGACTATGGTGTCGGTTATGTTATGGTTTTAGGCTTTTTATGTCATGTAAGTGGGCTTTGTACATTTGGGTTAAATTTGGATGGGTTTTATTTTGTATTTTGTTATAAGTTGGTAAAACATGTAAAAAGATGTGAATCTTTAGAGACCAACTTTGGAGGGGCTAGTTTTAGGGCTTAATTTGGGGCACTAATTAAGCCTTAGGATTAGTAAATTTCTATTTTAGATGGAGGAGTGATTTTTGAAATTGGCTTCATGAGCTATATAGTTGAGCTCTTGCTTCATTAGTGGGGGCTTAGAATTTGGAGAGAAGAGCTTTTAGTTCACTATTTTTGATCCTATAGCCTTTTTATGCATTTCGTATCTTTATTTCATGTTTGAGTATCAATTTTTTTGCAAGAGGATGCATGTATTCCTTTCGATTATACCAAAATTCATTCATGTAACTACCCACAAATTTTAATAAGAATAAAGCTGGCCCATTTCTCATACACCTTGTTATTATATTTTGTTATCAATTCTATTCAATATTCTACCTTCAATTGTAGTGTATCTATAACATAGATTAGTGAATTATCTTAATTCTTATTCTAAGTTTTAGAATATAGCCTTTTGTAGAATATGCATGTCTGTTGACAAGAGCATTACTATTTGTGGTAAAATCCCTAGTAGTGACTTTTAAGTTAGCCTATATATTGGATAGTGAACGATTTTGCAGAAATCATTAGGGTATGTCAAGTGAATGTTAGTTTGAACCTTTGAGAAATCTGAATTTTATTTTGTGTATCACCTGGTGGAACCCATGTCGACAAACTAATTTGTATCCATTCTTGTTCAGGAAAGTACCTATTTGCATATACTTACTTGTCTTTTATAGATTATATTGATTACCATTTTTCTGTTATCGAAGTATTATCATTCACTTTCATATCTCTTGTGGTTTAATATTTTGAAATTCTCTTTATCCTTGAATCATTTTCTTAAGACTCTTTTTCAGTAAAGAAAGTTTGGAAGCTGATCTTGTGATTTTCTTCTCCTCAAGGAAATAATATAAATTGCAATTGATCTCACTTTTGATTAATTTTAAAATCTTATGTGATGTTTTTATATGAATCCTAAATGCAATTACAGGGAATTATTCATATTTTATCATTGCTTTATGAATCACTAATCCATATTGATGGTAAAAGTAGTCAATTTACAATCGTAACCTAAGAGGTAATACTTTAAAAGAATATTATATCTCTGTTTTAATGACGCTCTCCAAATTGGCAATCTATTAACATTTTGAAGAGGTTGATCTTGTCTTAATCAAGCCTTCATGCATTTGAATATTCATTATTTTCGATAAGAGAATGATGTTGTTGTTTATGGTCATGATCTAAAAAATTGCAGTGTTATGATTTGATCGATAATGATGTGATAAATAATATCTCTTTTTCACACATATGTTGTACCCTAATTCCTATAGAATCACTAGGATGGTCATTATTTCAATGGTGTGATAAGAATATTGGTGAAGATGTTATCAAGTATATATATGTCTTTTTGAAATATGTTATGCTTATGAACATGATAGAAAGTTTGAATAGATTGATTATGGAAAACGTTATTAGAAATGGGTATATTAATGCATGCTTACCTATGAAAATGTGCACATTATTATATCCATCTAGATATTTTTTGGTATTAATACACACTTTTGATTTCTTTTATAAATCATCATGACAAAAGTTATATTGATAATATGTATACTTAATATGTAGTTTTTATACCATTTGTTATTAACAAAAGAAAAAATTTAAATGGTATTATTATTATTATCATTATTATTGTTATTATTAAATCAAAACAATGTTTTTGTCAAAAGAAAAACTAATTAATTAAGTTATTAAGCTTTGTATGATTATATAGATAAGAAATTATGATATTGATCGAGTTTATTTCAATTTCTTCATGAGTAACTATTCTTATTCTTCCTTTTATCTATTTGATCATTAATATTATAGATGGTTTAGAAAAACTATAATTATATTCTGATCATTATTATTAATTACATTGGCAAATAATAACATGGTTATTGTTTATATTGTTAAAAGGTGGCAAGATGTAGTCCCACGTGGAGTTTCTCCATCAACGTCCACTTTCAAACATGGTTGATGGATGGTAATTTATAAGAGATCCACCAGCTCCAAGTTGTGGTCGATACAGACCCTCCTCATTTCGCCATGCCTCCCTTATATGATGGACACCATCATTCAGTTGATGAAAGATGACAGAGAATAGAGATGGTGAGCATGAACTCACACATACGAAGCATATTAATAGCGACCAATTATTTGAAGGTTGTCACGCCATAAGTCATATTGGCTAATATGCACCTTTGAAAATGTATGACTGAGATCAAACGCATTGCTGAGAATATTCTCATGAACGTCTACAAAGGTTGGTAAAAATGTTTTCAGCAAAGATTAATGCACGCTAAAATAGAGTTAGTCTTCAGAATACCATCACAAGTCGCATCTCACACTGTGGAGTTTCTTGAATTCGTGGCTGAGGAGGGAATAATTTATATGCTACTTTGGATAATGGAAAATATGCTTCTACAACCAGGAGATACTATCAAATTGAAGCATGCCACCCTTCCCAAGGGAACATGTTTGAAACTGCAGCCCCACACAAAGAATTTCCTAGATTTTTCAACCCAAAAGCTTTGTTGGAGGTTTTTCTGAGGAACTTCTCTTGTTTGACCACAGGGGATACCATTAAGATAGATTGCAACAACACCACATATTGTATAAATATAGTTGAAACAAAACCTGAATCCATCGTAAGTATGTTTGACACAGACTTGGAAGTGGACTTTGCTCCTCCTTTTGATTACAAAGAACCTGAAAGCATGCCACTAAATCATGCTACAACTAGTGTAAGAGAGAATCTATCTATAGAACATGGAGAAGAATCTCAATGCAGATTTACTGCCTTCACTGGAGTTGGAAGGCATCTGAATAGAAAACCTGTATCACCCCAAAATAGCTACAGAATGGGTCGATATAAATAATAGACGTATTTGGAAACAACAATGGTTGATCAATATAATATCATTACCTCCATCAGCACTAGCAAGGGTGCAGAGGGATGATAGGTGAAAATCATCAAACATATCTTCAGAACTATGTCTCCATACAACAAGGAGGAGCCCAGTGTAGATATCGATTTCTAAATGCATCCAAGGAGGGTTTTTAAAACAAACTAAACAGTTAAGAACGTTTTCCAACCAAATGGTTGGTAGTTGTAGTTAATGAAGAATAGAGATTTGTATCTCAAATCAATATAATTGATAGTATAGTTGGTTATGGATTAGTTTTAGGGAAAGGGTGTGATGTTTTCACACACTTTTTCAACTTTATATTTATATCCAGTCATAAATTTTCAAAAGGAGAAGAATTACATTGAACAAGATATAATGATTGATATGTCGAAACTATGGATGTGATGGAATGAAAAATAGCTGAATTTGAAATATGAATGCAAAGATCCAATACACCATTTCTGGTCAAGAAGAGATAAGTCGGTATTTTATTTATTGCATAATAGTTTCTCGTTAGTTCTTTACAATCAAGTCCTTTAGATAAATTAATTTGAAATTATTTAAAGTGATAGTTTCGATTTGCGTATAATTCAATTTAAGTTTATATTCTGTATATTCAATTATTTCTTTCTCATTTTCACATGGTTAAAATCTTATTGATTAAAGTATTGATCAATTAGTCCATCATCTGAGAAATAGTATTAAATTGAAGTATTGTTTAAAATTTTAGTTATATGTGCATCTCATAACGCCTTTAAGGTGATAAGCTTTTGTTTTTTTAAGCTATCTCTGAAGTTGAACGTAGGATTGAAGATATATCGACTCTGTTGCCCATATTGAATTAAAGCATTGGTCTCTCTCATTAATTGAATTCGGTATAAGGTTTCATTGTTTCAAGTTTTGAATTACTCTTTTATTTCATCTAACCCAGTTCATATCTCAATCATATCAAGCAATATTAAATACATTACATTTCATTAACACATATATTTTTCAGTTTTGTGATCTTATTAACACATTGAGAAGTAGGAGTTGAAGTAATCAGTTATCCATTATAGGAAATTTCTTGAAGACTTTGAAGACAAGTTTTAAAGTGCAAGCCCACCAGCCTTGGTTCTGTGGAATCAGAATTGTAGGAGGTTGTTGAAACCTCGTTCATTGGCAAATCAATTGTATCTATCTTCACTGGATAACAAAAATCCGTAAGAAGTCCAATCTATCGATTTGAGCACCAACAGATTGGCGACTCTACTGGGGAACGAGTTGCACGTAAACTTTACAAATTTTTTTGTTTTTAGACTAGCATAGAGATTTATTAAATTAAGACATTGTGGTGAGTTTTATAATTTAGATTTGATTTAGAATTGATACTTTAATTCAGCTTTTAATCTTTTATTCTTTATTAAAGCATCTTAAGAATTATTATTTCTTAGATTTTGAAAACTTCAGATTTTACATTTTCAAGTATAAAGAAGTAGATGTATGAGTAATATCATTAAAAAGCTTTTAAATCTGATATAATAGAGCTTATTACTTTTATTAATGTTTTCATTGTTTAAAATTTATATGTTTAAACTTAAGCTTCTATTTATATTTCTGTAGCATATACTCTACTGAGGAAGAACCCAAATCACTTAATTTCCTTTCCTTCTAAGAAGAGGGTGGCGACTCTACAAACATAAAGAAGTGATAAACTTGGTTATGTAATTTTCTTATTAATAATTTCCATGTGGGGAAGAATATCCTTGCATCCAGATCAACTTGAATTAGACTTAAAGTTAATGAAAGTCAGGACTCCAAGTGTAAAGATACCTTATGTACCTCGCATGATATATCCTGATAAAGATGACAAAGAATATTCTTGTGAACAATTCCCTAATTCAAGCCATCGTAGTCATGAGAGCAGTAGTGAAAATTGTAATGCTTTTTTTCAAAGTAATAGAAGAGGACATGAGTCTCAACATGATCCAAATCAGGAAATGATTGAAAAGGAGAAAAGAATCAACAAATGGGATGAAGTTTTCCATGAGATGGCTAAGGTAGGACCAGATAATGGAGAAATGGTTAGGGCTCTCAAAAGGCAACCATAAGATATACTAAGTAAAATGGGAATAGAAAGAGATAAAATTAGATCACCAAGAGAGAAAGAAACTCCTAAGGATGATAGAAATGAAGTTTATAATCCTCCTCATAGGAAGAATAATGGGCATATGTTTAAACATGATCATACCAACCCCTTATTCGAACCAGATGAAAGAGGAAGACTTGAGAGAGACAACAATGATTGGGAAAGAAGAGATCATCAGGGACAGTGGGATAATGTAGAATATTACAACCACTACAATAGGAGGGATTCTAACACATTTGATCAACACGAATGGTATAGAAATCAAAATAATGGAAGGATGTATAATGGATATCAAAAATGATAGGGATTAGAATTATGGCCCAAGAGATCATAATAATTTGAATTTTGAGCCAAGGAACAATCAAAGGTTTCATAATGCAAATAGGCAAAATGAAAGACATGGAACCATGAATCAAAATAGAAATAATTATAGAGCCCCGATGGTTTCTGACAGATATAGACAGTTAGATTTTTATGGCATAAGGAGATGTCCTAATGACATAAAGAATGAATTAAGGAGTGCAATTCCAAAATTTTCAAGGAACGGGTCAGAATTAGCAGAAGTAAATTATGTAAATTTAGAAAATGTTATCCAAGATTTTAATGAATTTAATGAGGATGTGTACATGAAACTTTTTTCTCAATCCCTCATAGAAGATGCAGCAGAATGGTTTAGAAGTCTACCAGATAGATCCATATCCAGTTGGGATGAATTTGTAAATCAATTCATGGAACAGTTTGGTGTTCACAATGATACTTCTTTTGCCTCACATGAGTTGACAAGTATGAAGAAAAATCAGAATGAATCTATAGCTGAATTCAATAAAAGATTCAATAAGGTTCTAAATAGGATTACAAGAGATGTTAAACCTCTTGATGTATTTTTGTTTAATTTTTATATTGGTGCTTTTGATAGCAAGACAAATTATGAAATCAGATCTCATAAACCGGCTACTTTAGCACATGCTCTCAAGATTGCTATAACTATTGAAAATGATAGGAAGGCATCTAGTGTAATTAGTAAAAGGAAGGACACTCAGTTGTTTAATCCAAAAGATCCTAAGCAAAAGAAAGAAGAAGATAGAGTAGACAAACTCATGAATATGGTAAAGGGCCTCCAAGTGAATAATGGAAGAGATAATTTTAAGTACAACCAGAGTAATCGGGTACCATTCAAAAATGATAGGTATAAATTGCAAGATATGCCTTATAACACAGAATGGAAGGATGGGAAACCAGTGAACAAGGAATTACACACACCTCATCCATTGAGGAAAAACAACCATTTTGTGGAAAATTATCCATGGTGTGAAGCTTGCAGAATGCCACATTCTTATGAACATTGTATTGTTGCCCAAAGATGGAAAGATGATGAAGATCATGATGATGATCAACAACCCATAGTAAATAACTTATCATCAGATCCTATGTGGGGATATGATGAATATAGCTCTTCAGATGAATACTACTGCAAGGATGATGTAAATAGAGTATATCAATATGGGGACCATCAGGGTGGTCCTCCAAAATTAAGAAAATCAACAGAGGAGGAAAAGGAAGCATACACAATAGCTGCAATAAAAGAAGAAAGAAGTAATTACAAGTTAAGGAATAGAATAGTAAATGCAAAAATAAGGAAACCCAAGTAGGGAACTAATCCAAGGAGGGTGAAGCACAAAAATATTATTCAAGATAAACAAACTAAACCCCAAGACTTTCCCAATGAATGTTCTTTCATGTCTAATGCATTATCTCAAGTTAAAATATCTGTTCCTTTGCTTGAAATAGTTAAAATACCTGAATGTAAAAGTGAAGCTTTGAAAATATTGTCTAATGTAGGTAT
>MU228217.1:1852538-1869497 GCA_018584345.1 Thuja plicata
CCTCTTTCACAGATCTGTTGTTTTTGGCCTCCATAGCTTTTTCTTCTCTCTTTCTGTGACAGGTGTTTGCATGCAGGTGATTCTTGGGAGCTGTAGGGTTGATAGTTTTTCATCAACTCCAATAGTTGATAGTGTACATTGAGGGATTAGGAGTGTATTGATACAAGAGTATTTTAGTGGGGTAAGGGATGGGATCCCAATAGGAATGGATATTATCTGTTAAGGTCAAGAGTAAAGTCTCGTTAAGAGATATAGAGGGAGATAGTCACAGTTGATATTGAGGATTTTTGAGTTGCAGTGAGGCATGATGAGAACCTTGAGAGGGTTTGGAAAAAAAACCATTTGGGTCTTGAGGGACAAGAGACCTAGTAGGTATTGCAAGGAGACAAAGGTGTAATTTTTTCATAGGGATAATGGGTGTGATCAATCAATAAGGGTATGTAATCAATCATGAAAATGAATGCAATCAGATATTGTGATCAGAGATTTTGTTGAGTCAGTAAGTGGTATTTTGGTTGGGTAAGAGTGATTGAGAGTTTTTGTGGATCCATGAGTTGGTCCTATTGAGGAAGTTGTAATAGTGAGTTCAGTTGTGAGTGATGATGTGAGAATTTGTATCTACCATAAGGAAATGAAGATTTGTTCAAAAATAACATTATTTTGTTGAATTTCAATGAAGGAAACATGAAAATTTTTTATGTGATGTGAAGTATCTACGATAAGTTGGACTTCTTGAAAACATTGTAAGTGCACTTTTTAATCATTTGGTTGTAAGTGAGTTATGGATATTAAATAAAAGTAACTGACTAATTATGGATTGTACTATTCATTATAAGTCATCTTTGCTTGGACTAAAACTATTTTAAATGTGTAACACTTCTCTAAAGTATTTATTTATCACTATGTCTTTTGATCTTTTGTTATATTCTAATTTTTAACTATAAATATCCAAAATTATTTTTTACAATCAGCTCATTATAAATTCTTACAATCAATTCATAGTTAAGCTTTAGTAAGGATAAGCCATTTCCTAGATCTACTCACCTTCTTGGAAGTCTATGTCCTATTTCCAAGCCCTTCTTATGAGGATGGAGAAAGAAAAATCTCCAAGAGATTAACAAGACATAGGTAAGAAGATATTCATGCATATGAAAATTTTCCTCTATAGTCTATGTCATCATCCTTGACTTTAAGTCAAATTTTTGTGTAGGGGCACCAAGGCATAATGATCTAACATGGTCAATTCAAGATTGTAATCCATCTTGGCATTGTGATAGGGTCATATATAGTAATACTAATTTTTATGAGTACACACATATTTTCCATTCACAAATTCTACTTTGGCATATTAGATGTACGTGGTAGCTTAATTGTGTATTTTACATCTACCTATAGCCTCACATTTTGGGTTTTAGTAGCTTCATTGAATAAGAAATAGTGTTTATTGTGTGAATATGTAGCAGACAAGTCTCGACATGTTTATAGGTTGAGAAAATAGTATCACAAATTTTTTTTGCAAGATTGAATTGATCTCTTTTTTGTTACAAAACTTGTTGACATAGAAAGTAATTTTTTTATATCATTTATAATTTAATAGTTTCATTCATAATGAAATACCTCAATAGATGTAAAAAAGGCTCTAAAATTGGTAGCAGTGTGCCTGTGCATCTTAGGAGGCTAAAGTTGAGGAATATTAATTGGAATTTTGAGACATTTTTAGTTCAATTCTGAGAAATTTTTAGTTTGATGAGGTCTTCATAGAAATAACTTCAATAAAGAGACTATGAAGTGGTTTCCAAACCTATGTTTGAGGTGAAATATTGGCCAAATCATTTAATTTTAAAGTATATTATCTGATTATAAGATAATGTTTTAGGAATTCTTTTTATGACACCATTTTTTGTTGATTAAACATCAATAACAATGCCACAGTGTGGATTGGGTATCTTATACACCCTTTATTCTGGTGGAGGTATATATTTGTCTAATAGGAATGGTTTTTGCAAGACACATAGCCAATTGTATTAACTCGACTAGAAAACATAATTTTACATACTTGTAACTGATTAGTTTTTACATACTTGCAACTACATTAATTTAGATAATCATGCAAAAAAATGAGAAATATTACATGAAACTCCAATTCTAGATAAGACATAGTAATGTCGTCTACTAATAAAGTAGATAATCTTACCTCTAATACAAAAGAAATGCTAAACTACATAAAGTAATCTTTAGTTTAGATGATACATTACCAAACTCTTATCGAAAGAGTTATCTATGTTATATTTTTTGTTTGCAAAGTGTCCTGAATGGGTGCAATGGGATAGTGATGGCCCATGATTAGAAAGAGATAGGAAAAGCATTTTCTCTTGGTCAATTGGATGCAAAAGATACAGTAGATTGAGGGGTAAGAGTATTGCATTTAGAGGACATTTTGGACAATATGAACCTGAACACATTATATTTTTCCATAAGCAAATGTAAGGAAAAACATGATAAACACCATCGGCTAATACTACATCAATAGAAAGGGCACAACACTACCAGACTCCAAGGTTACCGATATTGCTAAGTACAAAGCATCCCGACGCAACACTATCTAGTGTTAACCGATGATAGAAAAGACAAAGGAACCCAATGAGTAACCGACATTGCAACCTGATGAAATAGTTAAGAGTGGAACCCGATAGATCAAGGAAACCCAATGAATAGTTCAAAGAAGGAAAACCGATAGACTCTCTGTTCACACCGACAATTAGATACCGAGAGTCAGTTACATCCTGCAAAAAGTGGATCTGACTTCCACGTCACATAAGTCATTGAAGTTTTATATTTAGCTTCTTAATTTGTTTTTAAATCCATTACATGAGGGAAAAGCAATGTAATTATTATTTTTTTATTATTCTAACTGATTTAAAACATGCAAAACTAAAGGATCAAGGTCAAGTTGTATACCTTGGATCTAGAGTTGACATTGTAATGTGTGATTCTAAAATAGGTCAAAGAAATTGTATAAATAGATGCTCAAGCAATTGTGAACATGTTGTTCGATGATGATTTTAGCCTCTGAGAGCATCTAAGGTTCAGAGAAGAGAATTCATGCAGAAGCACATACAGAGATCATATCAGTTTTCAAGAACAAGAAACAAGGCTACTGACAAGCAGGAAAAGGTATTAATCAATCACTATAGGTGATATTTATATAATGTAAGATTTAATGGATCTGTGATCAGAAATTATAGATTACATACAGTCAGGTCATACATATTGTACACATTCTAACAAGTGTAGTACACTTAAGAAATCCTTTCAAGGAAGGTGGATTTAACAATCCTATTGTAAATTTCTTAATCGAGTGCACACTACATCAGTGTTTCTAAAGCTCTTAACAAAGTAGATCCTAACATGTCTACACATTAATACTCCTAATAGGGTAGATCATCAGAAGAGATCAAATTGTAAGCCTTAACTGGCTCCCTTCCAATCTGTAGATAGTGAAGTTTTGTGGGTGCCATCCCCACCGCAGTTTTTACTTCCTAACATGAGTTTTCTACGATATCATATCTTGTGTTATGTGTATATTACTTTCATGAATGTTTCTATGAATGTTACATACAATTAATTTTATGAATTAATATTACATGCATAAGAAAGAACATCAGATTTGGTCTGTAATACAATAAAGATTGATTGCTAATGAAGAAAGGTGAAAAGTGTTAAAAGTTTTAGAGGTACTGATTCACCCCTCCCATCTCAGTACTACTTCCCGTTAATCCCAACAATTCGTATCGGAGCTAAGTCTCTTCTTGGAAATCTTAAAGGCTTAAGAGAAAAGATCATACAATGGATAAGTACAAACTTGATAAAAATATTGAGAATAAAAAGCTTGGAATTCAGATTTTCTATGAATAGTATAAAGAAGCTAGAATTAACATGAGATAGTTGATGGATGAAAGAAAGAATATGGCATCTCACTGTAATGAGATAGATTATCATGAGGAAGAGATTCCAGATTTCTTTGAGTCTTCAGGATCAAATACAAGCAAAGCATCAAATACATCAGAAGAAAGCATCACAAGCCTAACTAAAATCAATCTACATCTAGCTAGACATGTCAAATATCTGCAAATCAGTCAAGAGACATAGATGGTAAGGATGATTGATGTCATGAACAATGCTAGGCAAGTTGAACAAGAAAGAACACTAGCTATTGATGATAGAAGAAAGATAACAGAGAAGTTACAAGAAAAAGAGTCTGAGATACAAATACTTACAAAGCATCACCATGAGATTAAAAATTAAATTATTCTTATGAGTCAAGAATCAAACAAAATGAATATGGAACTCATTGAAAGAATACATACTATCGGTGAGCTAAGAGAAGAGAATGAAAAACTAAAACATGATGTTAGAATTCAGCAATAACATAATGAAATAATTAAGAGAGCTAAAGAAAGTACAAAAAGCATGGATTAATTCTTGAATGCACAAAGAAGACCCAACACCAACATTGGACTAGGGTACACCGAGCATGGAGAGTCATCAAATAAAGCTAATACAAAAGATGCCTACATCAATCCTAGACCAAGGAAGGTGACATGCAATCACTGTGGAAAGCAAGGCCACACCTCAAATGTTTGCAGGAGCAACAAAAGAGGTATTCCTAAATCTTCATTTTTATTCATAGGACACTGTTATAATTGTAGCAAGAAAGGACATAAAGCATATGAATGTAAATAAAAGGTGAAAGAACCAAAGAAGGAAACCTATATAGAAAAGTATTGTCCCACCTAAAAAGTTCATGGGCACATATCTCTTGAATGCAGGAAGAAGAAAATTGAAGCATGGAAACCCAAAAATGAAGAAAATACATATAAACCAAGCAGAGTCGGTAATTCATATGTTTGGGATTACAATACATGGATAAACTGCACATCATGTGGTAGATATTGTCACATTGCTACAAACTGTATGAGAACATGGGCCAAAAGGTCTAGAGGCTAGACCAACCCGTGAATGGCATGTTTAGACTTTCATAAGGTTGGACATCTAAAGAAGAATTGTAGAGATCGAATAATAGAAACCACCACTTTTGCAAATGGTAACACCATTGAAGACATCAAGAAAATTAGAAAGTGAATGTGGAGGAAATCTTCAACCATTGAGGAAGCTGGACCAACCAATGCAGTCGGTGACACCTCATCCCATGGATCTGGTGACAACACCACCCCCACCTAAAAGATGAACAAGTAAGTATGTAATTTCTCTACACCAAGTCATATTTTGCATCAGTTCCATTATACAAATTGACAGATAGTAAAAATCAGCATGAATAAAGATGCATATTATGTTAGTTGTTACAATTCTGAGAAAACAACCCCATCGGTAAACACATATTGAAAATCATCGGTGAACATAAAAGGATGAGCTATCTACACTTATCGAGAATCATCGGTCAACACATAAAAAGGCTAAGTCACCAATGTAAATTGATACCCTTCGGTAAGGAAGAAAAGATACAATGTTGTCTTGACACTACACTAAGATCCGTCGGTGAAAGCAAAAATATTAGCAGCTATCCCAAGCATCCTGTCAACACCAAGAATGTTGTTTAAGAGTTTAACTGATGAACTCCATCTTCATGACCCGACAAGTTATTGAGCATTTATGACAAACTTAGAGAAAAAGTCTATAAATACTCGAAAAAAGAACTTCATTCTTCACACGCAAATTGAGAAAACAGAGTGAAAAGAGAGAAAAAAGAGAGCCATTAGTAGAGAATCCTCAACTCAATCTATCACACTCCAGATAGATCACTCACAAGTTACATAGACTGGAGTAAGTACCAAGCGTACCGAGAACTCTATTATTATTGTTGAAAAAGCCCTAAATTCAAAACACAATGGCAACAACTTCAAGAACAACCAAATTAAAGATTGAAAAGAAGAATTTCATTAAGTTAATCAAGAATAGAACTTGTGTGGAACCAAAATACAAGATATTCCCAGAGGTTGCCTCGCAAACCAATGATTCTAGTGCATTCTCAAAAATTCCACCTAGGGATTTTTTGATAGAAGACGTTAGATCATATATCCACTGCAAGAACACTAAGATTGGTGATCTAGAGATAGATCAAGCTTATAAGAAGCTATGTGATGACCAAGGGAACCTAAAGGAAGAACACAAGAACTTGCAAGTAAAAGGGATAAAAAATGCCCTATATTTCATGAGGGTTTTCAAAACCGACTAGATTTGGTTAGTTCTAAGCATAATGCACGATCAAAATCTATGGTTGGATGAACCCAAATAGATTAAAAATGATGCATTACGTGCTGTAGTAGGTTACCCTATAACCAACAAACCAAAATCTCACAAGCATCCCTCTCGACCAGAAGTTGGGAAACTCACCAATGTTGTATGTGATAACCAAGGACTTAAGGTGAAAACCATCACCAACAAGAAATTGAGGTTTGGTGCATGTGTCATAGGGTACAAAATATTTCAAGCTAGCAGGATAAACAACATAGCATCAACAATAGTAAGAGCAACTTACAAGATTGTCATGAAAGGAATACAAATGGATCTATGTGAGATCCTACTGAAGTAACTTGATGAAAATATGACAACAATCAGGTCTACCAAGACAAACTCATGTAAGTTTGGCTCACTTATAATGTGTATATTCTTTCATTTTCAAGAATACTTTCCTTTAATTGGAAAAGTGAAATGGGACACCACCAAGCTAGTCACATTACAGATAAGTGACCTTATCAAGTCACTAGGTGACAACTTTGATTCAATGATGACTGAATACTTTCTTGATTTAAAGGAAAAGATGATGGAGAGAGTAAGGATCCATGAACAGTTAATTGAAAAGCATAAATAAGAGATATGGTTTATGGTGGATTCAAATTTTACTCATATTAAGCCAGTTGTACCAAGGATAGCCTGGTTACCACCACTTGACTATGAGATAAACATAGATCAAGCAACAAATGCAATTGATGCATTGTTGAATGAACCACTTGATAGTAAGAAAAAAATATTTGGAAAATATGAAGAGGCCAATACTAAAATAAAAATGGGCCTAGTCATAAAGAATACCATCAACAAGAAAAACAAGATTGTAAAGAATCTTGAGAAGTTGTTGTCGGTAAATGAGGAGGAGAAAGAACAAATAGAGTAAACTGAGGGACAGGGTACCATTGGTGAAGAGGAAGATAAGAAAACAACAGATTCTGAATCAACAGAGTCTGATGTGCCTCCACCTCTAACCAAGAAACCAAGGACTGTAGCAGCTTAGAGGAAAAGGAGCCAAACTATAAAGAAAGATACTATACCTCTTAAGAAAGGTCAAGTGAGGACCTATAAGAGGAAGCAACAAATAGATAATCCAACACCTACCAAAAGGAGGAGAAGACTCATCACAACCAAGGATGACATTGAAGATTCAAGACAGGATGAGCCTTAAGTAGATAAGAAGAGCTTAACCCCTCAAACAAATGATGAGATTGTTGAATCAATTTCTACAACAGGTACCATGACTGATAGGAAAATCAGACAATGGGTAAAGCTAGAGCCCGAGGACCAAAATAAAATAGAAGATGCAATAATTAGGTCTATGGCTAAATTCAAATATGTACCAGTTGAGTTTTCTAACAAAATACCCAAACCACTGAGTGACAGAATTTCAACACGATGGTCTTATGCTTTGAACTCAAGAAAGGAAGCAAGGGAGAGGATACTTGTAACACTCATGCCTCCTAAATCCAAAATGGAAGAGGTAAAATAAATGATTAAAAAGTATCCCAATAAATTTGTGTCAAAGATAAGATCCTACAAGGTGCTACACGGGAAGTTCTTAGAGCTTGACAACATGAGAGATGCTAAATGGAGAGAAATTATTGATCTACCTGCATAATCAAAAAGCTATGAGAATCCATTAATTCTCATTGACACACCTCATATAGAGGAGTAGAAAGAAAAAGCAAGTCCAGAGCACATTGCTTTTGATAATATGGAAGATATTGAGCCCATTAACTAAGATAAAGTCATGGATGATCTTGACATTCAAGATATTACTCAGTATGATGCTGAGAAAGATCCAAAGAAGGATGATGATGTAATATTCATATCTCTTAAGGATCAAGAAAATAAATAAGCATTGAAGACACTAGGAAATAATGACATGGATGCTGCTAATGAGACATGGCCAGACACTTCAATCATTCACATAACAGAACTGGACCCTATAGAAAAAATTCAAAACGATGAAGATGTCACCATTCAACAAGCTCAAAATGATGAACATGACACAACTCTAGATGCAGCACAGGTGAGCACACAGAAAAATATGCCAGTATTGATGAAGGCCATCAATTTGATAGAAGGACATGAAGAACCTACTATAGATACAAGCATACCCAAAGACAAGGGTGATTCTAAAACAAAGGATACAATAGATGAATCTAAAGATACAACTACAGAACAAGCTGCTACCAATGATCAGCAAGACAAGTCTACTGATCAGAATCAAGAAGGAGAAAAACAAGTAAAAGAGGAAAAGCAGAAGGAGAAGACTGAAGAAGAAAAGACAGATGATCCACAAAAGAAAACAAAAGAGAAATTTGCTGATACACCCAAGGTTGATGAAGAGACATCTTCACCTAACCGACAGGTGAACACTGAGCAGAAGGCACAAGAAGTTTCATCTACAAAGCCTTAACCAAGAGCCTCAGAGAAAATAAATGAACTAGCAATGGTAGTTCATACATCTGCTTCTACACAAGTCTCAAGGAAGAAGAAGAGAAAGATAAAAAATCCAGTCACTCTGGATGAAATAATTGAGGTTCCAGTATGTGATCCTAGAACATTAGATCCTACTGAGTTGACAAAGTATGCTAGACTTTGTGAAAGGAAAGCTATCCAAGATAAGCTGAGAAAGGCCAAAAAAGAATCAAAGGTACTCAAAGTTGCAAAAGGAATCCTACAACAAATTGTACCTAATACAAATGTTGATCAAACAACTCCCATACTTGATCAATAAGTGGTTCTCACCGACGCTATCACATCTCAAAATATAGATGCTGAAAAAAGCTATGGAAGCAAGACTTGAGAAGAAATATGAATTCAAGTTAATAGAGAAAATAAGCCAAGAAGTGGCACTGCACAAGGTGAAACTATCTGAACTGGTAAGAACATTGGACCCTATAATTTCAGAAGCTATAGCCTTAATTCAAAAATTGTGCACATTGGATTAACTCACCAAGGAGTATACAAAAAAGATAGCACAAATTGATGTTGATCTTCAAGCTAGTGCACAAGGTCTAACAAACACTGAAGATGCAATAAAATTGCACCATGTCCAGCTGAAGAAAGCTAGGAAGCTGAGACAAGATATTCATATTGCAAATACAAAGTTCAGAGATGAGGTGAATGAGCTTCAAGCTCAACTTTTACTAACTCTCACATTACTGCAAAACCATATGACACAGGAAAGAACACTTATTTCCACCCCAGAAATGTCTTTCCTAGACAATATTCATGATATGCATGTTAGGATTGAACTAGAGCACATGGCACTAGAAATCCTCAAAGAGAAATAGGAGAAAATGATGGAATATATCAAGAACCGTCACTCCCACATACTTGAGACTCTGTAAGTTGCACATCTTTGTAACATTTTTCACAACTTATAAGTTGTACATTTTTGTCATGATTATCAAAAAAGGGGGGAAATGATATGTACAGTCAGTAATCTTACATAATTAAAAAAAGAGGAAAGATTATGAAAAAAAAGGGGAATGTATAGTACAAAGGCAAGTATACATGTACATATACTTACACTATACCGATGCATATAGTTAGGGGGAGTCATATAATGACAAGGATATATACATGGTGTACATACTAAACACTTTAGTATTTTGTACATATCAGGATTGATACTAATGTCAAAGGGGGAGATTGAATATATTATATTTTGTCATTAGTATATGCAAGGAAAAACATGATAAACACTGTCAGCTAATACTACACCAACACACAAGGAACAACACTACCCAATGCCAAGGTTACCGATATTGCTAAGTACAAAGCATCCTGACACAACACTATCTAGTGTTAACCAATGACAAAAAAGACAAAAGAACCTGACGAGTAACCAACAGTGCAACCCGATGAAACAGTCAATTTTGGAAGCCGACAGATCAAGGGAACCTGAAAAATAGTTCAAAGAAGGAACACTGAAAGACTCTCAGTTCACACCAACAATCAGATACCGAGAGTCAGTTACATCCTGCAAAAAGTGGATCTGACTTCCATGTCAAATAAATTACTAAAGTTTTATATTTAGCTTCTTGATTTGTTTTTAAATCCATTATGTGAGGGAAAATCAATGTAATTATTATTGTTTTCATTAGTCTAACTGATTTAAAACATGAAAACTAGAGGATCAAGGTCAAGTTTTATACCTTGGATCTAAACTTAAAATTGTAATACGTGATTCTAAAATAGGTCAAAGAACTTGTATAAATAGATGCTCAATCAATTGTAAACATGTCATTCGATGATGATTGTAGCCTCTGAGAGCATCAGAGGTTCAGGCAAGAGAATTCATGTAGAAGAATAGACAAAGATCATATCAGTTTTTAAGAACAAGAACCAAGGCTACCGACAAGCAGGAAAATGTATTAATCAATCACTATAGGTGATATTTATATACTGTAAGATTTAATGGATCTGTGATAAGAAATTATAGATTGCATATAGTTAGGTCATACATATTGTACACATTATAACAAGTGTAGTACACTTAAGAAATCCTTTCAAGTAAGGTGGATTTAAGAATCCTATTATAAATCTCTTAACCAAGTGCACAGTACATCAATGTTGCTAAAGCTCTTAACATAGTAGATCCTAACCGGTCTCCACATTAATACTCCTAACAGGGTAGATCATCAGAAGTGATCAAATTGTAAGCCTTAATGGGCTCCCTTCCAATCTGCAGATAGTGAAGTTTTGTGGGTGTCATCCCCACCGTAGTTTTTACTTCCTAACAAGAGTTTTCTATGATATGATATCTTGTGTTATGTGTCTATTATTTTCATGAATGTTACATACAATTAAGTTTATGAACTAATATTACATGCATAAGAAAGAACATAAGATTTGGTCGATAATACAATAAAGATTGATTGCTAATGAAGAAAGGTGAAAAGTATTAAAAGTTTTAGAGGCACTGATTCACCCCTCCCCTCTCAGTACTACTTCCCATTAATCCCAATAGAACCTAGATCTAGATATTGTCATGGTTTCATATTTTTAGGCATAACGTAGCTTCCTTTTTTCATACTTAAAAGGAAAATAATTAAGTTATGAGGTTTAGTATACATAATTAAAGAGCACTAGATATATTAAGCAGTATGTTACATAATACATTGTTTCTATCTGTAGTTGTGAGAATAGTTCACAACATTACTAAAGTGGTCAAATACCTTGAGTGGGATGATGACAAGCTAGCTTTGTCCATAAATGTAAACAAAATTGGAGAAGGAAAAACCACCTTGGCAAATAAAGTGTTTGCATCTTTAAATTGGTAGAGATGGAAATATTCAAAGGTCACTCTCATACAAAACTCTAGAATTAAATCCTAGCAAAGAAGAAATCCAATCTCATACGTTAAGAGAATTATTTGTATGAAATATGAAATAAATTATGGAGGATTTTATTTTCATATACATGGACAACATCTTAAATAGAGAGAATTTGAAAAGGCTTCTTCCCAAGCTGATTGATGGTCCCAAAAAGAAAGTGGGAATTTTTGTTATAATAATAGCATCAACTATCTCTAGTGTGTTTGAAAGCTATGGAATTAAACCCTATAAATTATCTCCCATTAAATCTCTCTTTGTTGAGGCAACCCATGAATTCTTTTTTTTTTAATTTGATGTCAAAAGCTAGATCAGATGCAAATCAAGGACTTAAACATTATTGATTAAGCCAATTATCTATCATGGATATTAAAGAAATGCTTTCAAGTTTTATATGGATTAGGCTTTTAGATAGGCCTTGAATCAACAAGTATATGTAAATGGGATATCAAATTACATTTTTATCCATCTAAAAATAGAGCTTTTGTTTCAACAAACTTCAATTATGATTAATATTTTTTTGATTTTGAATGACCAATCTAGTTTGCACTACAAACTTGTCTTTTCTCAAAGTAAGTTGTAGCTTGAAATGAAAGGAAATTAGAGAAACTATTAAAGAACATTTAATTGGGGATGATAATAAAGTTGATTTGCCAATTTCAATTCTCTAGATGTTTAATCTAGAAGGTTAGTGTCATAACCATGATTTAGATAAAAATTTGAATTGCCAAGATCTATGAACTTTTTTTATAATAAAGAATATCTCACTAACAACACTATGTAAATATTGTGATGCATATTATCTAATTTTAGAGAGAAGTGTGAATTTAATATGATTTGTACTCTTCTATTTATTAAAAAATAATTTTTGAAAAATTCCTAATTGATGATGAGTCTCAACCTCTTGAATTTACTGATCTTTTCACACATTGTAGTCATGGCCATACATGATAATAAATTTCCTCCTAGTCATTGTCAGTGACAGGCTCAAAATTATAGATATTGTACTAACTAATAGTTAAGAAATTATTGTAAAAAAATAAATGAATATATGAAATGGTGATACAGTTTTCTCACAACAGTGTTATCCTTATTCAATACTAAAGTTTTGACTAGTGACTTTCAAGATTAATTTTTTTCATGCTCGCTAACTACAGTAAGGGTGATTTATCAATAGCAGCACACATAGAAAATCCTAGACAAAACAACAAAACAAAAACACACACGAAGAAACATAACCCTAGGAATGAAAACTAAAGAATAAGAAGAAGCTAACCTTGAAATCTATCGAAAGGAGGTCAACTAATGTGATTTGAAAGTTCCAAAAGGTAAAATAATAACTGAATCTAGTAACTAAAGTGCAAATGAGTGGTGAAATGGGGAGAAAAGTGATCAATTGGGGATGTCAAAGTTCACAGTGAAGAGATTCAAAGACAATCACAATTAGAAAACAAATGCATCGACCTCCTTTCAAACTTGTGGAACAATTTTTCCTCCACAACTCTAAAATTCCTCCAACTTCTTCCCACGCCAGGAAATATTATTTCCTTGTGCGGCCAATTCCTAATTTGTTCACGGCTAAGTTCCTTGTTTAGTATTATCATTATTAGGATTAGTATTAGGATTATTAATCATGGTTATTAATAATCATGGTGGTTATTATTATTAATTTCATGGTTATTATTAATCATGGTTATTATTATTCATGGTTAGTATGAACCTAATTCTAACCCAATCTATAGTGTAAACCTAAACCCTTTTCCTAACCCTAACCCTTATCTCTAACTCTAATCAATGCCCTAGCCTTAGCCATAATTTAAACCATGATATAAACCCTAAACCATGAACCTAATCTTAAACCCTCATCCTAATCCTAAATCATAAGCCCTACAAACTTATAAAAATCCTAACACTATATATAATTTCAATCATGATATAAATCCTAGATACCTAACCATAATAATATTCCTCAACTCTAAACCATAATCCTAACCCTAAATCTTATTCTCCCATCCTAATCCTAAATAATAAATCCTCATCGTAAATGTTAAATCATATCCTAACCCTAATTTTATATGCTAAATCTTAGTCCTAAATGCTATTACTAAATCATATCCTAACCCTCATTGTATATGCTAAACCTTAATCCTAAATGCTAAATCCTAATCCTTAATAGGGTAAAAGTACAAACCTGTGTCACACTTTTACAAAGGAAGAGGACCACGACATGCAAAACTGTTAAACTTTAATAATAACTCCCTTTTAGCCTAAGTCCTCCTTTCCAAGTCACCAACTCTAGCTATGTCTCTAAGTTATAGCATATAGGTCTGGCATACAAATGGAGAGATTTTCCTTTGACAAGGGAAATATTGCATTGAAATCTTGAAGAGGTTGAGGATAGAGGATTATAAAACCATGTCTACACCCATGATCATGAATTGGAAAATGGTAGAAACAACCAAGGAGAAGGATGCAGATCCCACATTGTACATGAAGTTGATTCATTCTCTCATGTATTTGGTCAACACTAGGACATATATAGCTTTTGCAGTAAACTCTCTTAGTCAGCTCATGGTTGAGCCAAAGAGAGTGCATTGGATAGAGAAAAAGAATGTGTTGTGTTATTTGTGTGGTATAATTGAGTATGGGTTTATATATGTTCAAGGTTAAGGAATCAATTTGATAGGCTATACTGAGACAAATTGGGCTGGAAATATAGGGGACAATAGAAGCACTTTAGGGTGTTATTTCAATTTGGGATCAAAAGTTTTCTTTTGGTTCAGTACGAAGTAGACGTTTGTGGCTCTGAATTCTGAAAAACCAGAATACATAGAAACCAGCGTGGCAACATGTGAAGCTATTTGGCTTTATAATTTGTTAGTAGCCTTATTTGGTCAGAGAGTTGAGACTACTGTGATATAGTGTGACAATCAAAGTTGCATTAGGTTATCTGATAATCATGTTTTTCATGATAGGTGTAAACATATATACATAAGGTATCACTTCATCAGGGATTATGTATAATAGGAAATTGTTCAACTACAGTACATACCTATGGAGAAACATGTAGTAGCCATTTGGAATAAGGAATTGGGGAAGGTGAAATTTATCTTCTTCAAACATAAGTTGGGTGTCATGCAGAACAAATTCCTCGCTAAGAGGGAGTGTTAATGTGGGTAGCTTTGACAATTGCTTGTACATTTGCAATAATTTAGTATTTAATTATATTTCTGGGAACTTTGATTAGTGTGAGAACAATTATATTTATTAATTAATTTATTCCTCTATGGACATGTAGAAACTATTTTTTTTATGGGTTGTTAAGTTGTTTTTTGTCTTAGCTATTTGATTGAGAACAAATCTCAACCGTTGGTTTCCAACGAGAGTAGTATAAAATGGGTTCATTGGGAATTTGGAGAACACAAGTTTGAGAAGCATTTGCAATGTTAGCAAATAAGTCTTGCAGTGTTAGCAAGGGCATAGTGACAGTGTTGCGAATAGAAGTTATGGGGTCTCGGTATGAGAAATAGGGAGATTGTCAAAGCTATGCCAGTAAGAGGCAGGGAATTTGAAGTATCTCTTAATTTTCTAAAGTTTAATATAAGCTCCTCATCTGCAATACTGGTTTTCCATATCAAATTTTTCCTGGGATAATTTGTCCAAAAATATCATGTTCATTATGTTGCATATTTCTTTCCATGTTTGTATTTGTGAAGTTGAAGTTGTGTTATTATTCAATATTAGCTGTGAATTAATTTTTGACAGTCAAAATAATCAGTATAAGATAGGAGACTAATAGTCAGTAACTGTTATAAAATTTTTAGAAGCAGGCCCTAAAAATGGAAAAGTAGGGCCAAGATGACAATATCTTTACCACAAAAAAGCCAATATATGTCAACACAAATTTATTATTTTTATACATACATATATTTTTAATTGGCCAAGTTGACAATGTGTCTTTCTTTATGGTTAAATTATATCTCCATGTTATTTTCCTCCTCTCTTCGTAAACTCTCTATTGATCTTGAGGTTTCTTTCTCTAGATGATTTCTAATCCTAGCCACCTTCTCCTAAGAGATATGTAAGTTTTCTTCTAGTCACGGTTCATGTGTGTTTCCCATCTGATATACATCCCTTTTCACAAGTCTCATGGTTTCACTCCCCAGTTTGAGAAGGACAATATTCACTCCAATGAAAAGACTCATTGAATTTTAAAATTGAAAAAAAAAAATTGCTATTTCATACAAAGATAATTATCTTGCAAAAGTCATAAAATATCAAGATTCACAAACTAATTTCATCGTTAACTTTCTTATAATTTTTTCATATATAATAGAGTCGTCTCCACCATTTAATATCATTGTACATCTTCAACACCTTGCTAAGACTATACTAATATGATTAATAATTGAAAGTCGTAATATGATAGTAAATGTGCAACTACTTGCTAAAACTATAATAATATGCTTGCATATTGAAAGTTAAGGCACTCTAATAAATATGCATAAGTGTCATCACACAAATGTGTGAGAATAGAAACCCTAAGATTTAAAAAATACTGGCAACATTATGAATAAGAATACATCTAAACTAGAAATCATCCTTACTTTCTTACTAATACTTGTTTAGATTTCTAGTGCTCGATGAAAAAATTCACAATGTCAACATTCCACAGAACTTGAGAAGATTGCGGAGAATTGTGGGAGACCATCTCTTGAGGAGATTGCAAACATAGAAATACTATAATAATATGCTTACCTATTGAAGTTGTAATTAAGATAATAGGCTTATTATGTCGGAGAATTCCACCGGATTGTTCTAATTTTTTGGGGATCTCTTTACGCCGATGATAGTGGAAAAGGTATCAGGAATGGGGAGAACAGTTCCTGCATTTATTTGTTTAAGCATTTTGTTGGAGATTTATATAGCTTGGTTGGTGTATGCACCCTAAAATGGTCACCTAGACTTTGGGCCCCATTTATTATTTTATCATTTTATCAATTTCCCGAATCAATGCTTTGAAATATTTTCAATTTAAATCAATTTCCTTGATCAAATTGTAATTAATTCAATTATTCAATTATTTCAATATTTCCTAAGGTTTGATCATTTTTATTTAATTAAAAGATTTAATCTCCCTTTTAATTAAATAAAATTCCTCTTATTTAATTAAATTCAAATTCCCCCCATTTAATTAAATAAAATTCTTCTAATTTATTTAATTGAAAGAAAACCTCTTTTTTAATTAAATAAATAAAAATCCCCACTTAAAGCACTTTATTTGTTGAAAAAGGAAATAAATTAA
>MU228217.1:1886164-1909192 GCA_018584345.1 Thuja plicata
ATAAGGCGTAGTCTGAAGGCAAGAAAGGGGCTCGTCCGCAATGGGAGCCGCGATTAAGGCTTGTCAGTGCCGCTCGGGGTTGGATTTCCATGGGGTGGCGCCATGCCGAAATCTAGCCCCCTGACACACATATAGGAGGGCAAATAAAACTAAAATAAAATTGAGTAATGTGTCTCCATATTCGTGTGGTAGGATCGTAACATTGTACAGCTACCGGATTGTTGTCTCGTGACACCACATTTAACTTTTTATTAGCAAACACATAGTGGCAGTAGTAGGGTCTCCAAATCATGGGAGGAAGATATTCCCACTTTTCCTCCTCTACATTATAAATGGCTACTGTATTCGGTCCCTCTTAAGGAGTTATGTCATACCCTCCGGAAATGTAGATTGGTCGTTTGGTTATGTCCACCGAACACCCATAATCAATTCTTCTGTCAGGAAGGTGCGTACCTCACCTCCATTTCTCTGAAATATGTTGACAACCATTGTTTGTTTATTTGGAGTTTGTTTTGGGCGGAGATGGGGAAGATTTGGTTTTCGAAAACACATTAAAAGATTTGATGTGTTTATCTGAAATTATATTAGCTTTTTAATATATTTCATTTTAGGATTGTGAACCAAAAATTAAGAATGAAAGACTTATTTTTAAAATTTAAACATCTGATGAAATTATTGATCAACTGATGGAGATGATGATGACCGAGTGATAATAAGTATACATGTTTGTAGAAATGGTTAGATCAGTTATTATTTTTTCATTGATGTCACAAAATTGATTTACTTATATTTATTGATTTACCATATCATAAGAAGGAGAATTTAAATTGGTGATAAATACAGATGAGACAATGATGAAGTAATGTTGATATAGTTTTTTGCTATTATATATATTTGATGTTATTAAGTTAGTACACTAGATTGATTAAGTCATAAATTGCACAGAGTTAAGTTATTACCGAAAAGCGTTACTCTATCAAGATAGACAGAGTCAGTCGGTATAGAGTTATGTTAATTGATTTCAATTATCTAGAACCGAGCACCAATCAATAAATGAAGTTAATTACCAAGTTGCAAAGAAAGTTACCAAGTATAGGATATTGATTGTAAATGATGATAAGATTGAATTTTATACAAAGCTATGATGATCTAGATAGAGATAAGAATTAAAGGAACTTTGTTAGAATATCTATGATCGAGAAAATTCAATGAGAAGATCTAAGGGGAAAATCAAGAGGTTAAACTTGATTGTGAGACTTCCAAGAAAAGTTTAAGCTGCGAGGTAAAAATTAAACGGTTTCCTGAGTTAAGATTTATGAAGAAGATGATAAAATGGTTGAGTGCAAATGATGGAAAACCTAAGAAAGGAGATTAAGAGGCAAAAAAAATTCTATATAAAGGATGAGAAATTAATAGAGATTATGATGCTGGAAACTTGAATTAAGAAGCAGAAGAAGCTAAAGGAAAGAGTTACTAAGAAGAACAGAGAAGAAGAAAGAGAAGAATCTAGAGTCTGAAATAGAGATAGATGGAGTATGTGATGTCATTATTCATGTGAGCATAAAGGATCTAACACAAGCAAATAGTAGTTTCTATATTTACAGATCAAAGTTTTAATTTTTCTTATTAGCATTTATAATAGAGAAAATCTCTTAATTGATTGGATTTAACAGTCCTATTTATAAATCCTAGACATAGGTGACATTCGAAAAGAGTGTTTAAAGTCCTCTAGAAAGGCCACTCCTAACAGGGTGAAGATCTTAACCGATCTAAGGTAAATCCCTAAATAGGATCACATTTAGCAAATGAGTTTGTAATCTTTAACAAAATAATTTCTTAACTGAGTGTACTTCAGAAAGGTACATTGTTATTGTGGGTCACAATTCCTACATAGGTTTTTCCCTTATTGGGTTTCCTCATTAAATCTAGTGTCTACCAATTTAAATCCATGATTACTGAGATTGAATGATTGATTTTCATATTATGAGATGTATGGTTGTTTAATTTATTAAGATATTTGGTGAATGAGTTATTACTATATTCAGTTCTACCGATAAATTGGCGAGTTGAGTTTTAAGTGTTTATGTTTGATTTGGTCTGATTCACCCCGCCCCTCTCAGTGGGACCAAACATTTGTATAAGAGATTTGGTTCTTTGAAGTGTTAAGTTTAAATGGACTTGAGTCAAGATCTAAAGATGTATAAGAGGGAACCACCAATGTTGAATCGGAAATATTTCTCTACATGGAAAAGTAGAATGAGATTGGACGTGTCTGGTATATAAGATAATACGGACTTCATTTTCTTGATAATGAATATGTAGCACCAACTACTACACCTTTGAAAATCACTGAGAAATGACAGAGGGAAGAACATACACATGTCATGATTGAGATAGCTTCTACACTTACGGACCAGGAATATGATGAACTTGATGGATGCACCAATTTGAAAAAAAATGTGGGATAAGCTTATTTTTATTGATGGTGGAGATCATCATATTCAAAAGGAAAAAGGTAGAAAGTATCAAATGTAGATTTGATTCAATGAGAATGGAAGATGGAGAAAATATAATAAAATACAATACTAGACTTAAGGAGATTATAAATTCTATCAAAGGAGCTAGTGTGTCTATAATAGAGGAACATGTTATAAGAAAAATATTAAGAACCTTGCTACCAACTTATTCTATTCATGTATTTTCTATACAGTAGTTGAGATATATTTCTCACATGAATGTTTCACTTGATGCTTTTATTGTTAAGTTTGGTGCACTTGAGATTAATGATTTTGATAATAGTTTTCCTGCTACATCTAAGATTGAGTCTGCATTTAAGTCATCTTTGAATATTTGAAGTTATAAAGACTCTAGACCTAGTGATGGATATTTGAGCAGTGCTAGAGAGAAATTTTAGAGCTATCAGAGTGGTTTTGAAGAGTTATATGCTAGATATGAAGAGAACGAGAGAGAGTTTGAAGCTTTGTTGGATAGAAAGCTAAAAAGAGGCAAAGGCGAATACTAAGGTAAGTTATGCTTGAAATTTTTTAATTATAACAAGATTTGTCATTTTATATCTAGTTTCCCTGAGAAAGACAATGAGTAGAAGAAAGATAACAAAGATAAGGACAAAAGAGAAAATAGATTCAGGAGATTTAGAGACTACAAAAACAAAGGTAAGAAATCTTGTCATATTGCTAATGAAGACCTAAGTGATGATGGTTCAAATGATAGTGATGAAAAAGAATTTTTTTCATTTTTATATTAAATACAATTATGATGAAGAAGAACCGAGGGCTCTAATATCATAATTAAGTAAAAATGAAACATGGATTATAGATAGTGGTTGTTCACATCATAAGACTAGTGATACGGTTAAGATTATTTCCTTGGAAAAGCATGCTAGAGGATTTGTTAGATTTGGTAATGATGCTCCATACCCTATGAAAGGAAAAGTTTCTATAATTCTACGGAATAACACAATATGGGATGATGTTTATTGGGTTGAAGGATTAAAGTATAATCTATTGAGCATTGCACAGTTAAATATCACAGGTCGCCAACTAAAATTTTAACATGGAAAGGTGAAATTTTTTGATAAGAAGGCCAGTCTAATTTCTGCTGGAGAACAATTTAAAGGTATTTATTTTATCTTGATACTTCTATGACGAGTTTCCTAATTTCTAAAGTTGAGGATGTTTGGCTATGACACAAAAGGCTTTGTCATGTTAATTTTGACAACTTGATCAAAGTGAGTAAAAAGAATAGAGTTAAAGGATTACCAAGATTAGAGAAACCTTATAATTCTATGTGGAGAGAATGTCAATGGGTAAGATGACTAAATCTAGTTTTACAAGAAAGACTTATGTTACACAAGGAATTTTGGATTTAGTTCATACTGCTTTATATGGACCCATGAGAACTCACAGTTACCATGGAGACAAATATTTTATTCTATTTGTGGATGATTATTCTAGAATGATGTATGTAATGTTTTTGAAAGAAAAATATGATGCATTTCAAAAATTCAAGTGGTATAAGGACTATGTCGAGAAAGAAACTTGAAGAAAATTGAAATGTCTGAGATCTGATAGAGGAGGCGAGTTTACATTTGATTAGTTTACACTATTTTATAATGAAAATTAAATTAAGAGACATATTTTAGCACCGAGAACACCGCAATAGAGTGGTATTGATGAGAGAAGAAATAGATCTATTGTTGATTGTGCTAGGAAACTGATTATTGAGAAAGGTATTTTATAAAATTTCTTGAGAGAAGCAGTCAGTACTACTGGTTACATAGGGAAACAAGTACAAATGAATAAAGCTACCAACATAACACCTTATGAAATCTGGTATGTTCACAAACCTAATGTTAGTTATTTCAAATTTTTTGGAAGTAGATGTTATATCTTGAAAGATTCTAGAAAAGGAAAATTTGATTTAAAAGGGGATGGAGGAATATTCTTAGGCTATTCTACAAAGAGTAAAGCATATAAGTGTTTGAATAAAGTTACTAAAGAAATGGTGTAAACTGCAAAAGTAAGAATTGATGAGTTTGTAGAAAAGAATGAGGAAGAAAGAAAAAAGGAACCTAAAGATTATGATAAATTTTTATATGTACAACCTGATGTTTCTGACACATTACCAAGAGCACATACCGAGGAAGAATCTGAAACATTGCTCTACAACTGAGTGATGAGAATGAAGCACTAAGACCTATCGAGCCTTTTTTAGTGAAATAAGAGAGGAGACACCACTCCCCAAGAAATATTATTGGAAATAAATATGCTCGAGTGATGACTAGAAGCAATGTATAAGACAATACATGTTTGATATCTTTACTTGAGCCAAACAAAGTTAAAGATGCACTAGATGATCAAGATTGGATGAAAGCAATGAAAGAAGAGTTTGATTAGATAGAAAAGAATAGTACATGGAATTTAGTATCTAGGACAAAGGATAAAAATGTTATTAATACTAAATGTATTTTCAGAAAGAAGTTGAATGAGAATGGTGAAGCTATCAGAAATAAAGCTAGATTAGTCTGCAAAGTTTATGCACAAGAAGAAGACATAGATTATGGTGAGAATTTTCACTTGTTACCAGATTGGAAGGAGTTGGAATAATTCTAGCTTATGCGGGTTACAAAATATTCAAATTTTATCAAATGGATGTCAAGTCTAATTTTATGAATGGGATACTAGAAGAAGAAGTTTATATTGAGCAGCCTGAAGGATTCATTGAGAGCACAAATAAGAAAAAAGGTATGTAATTTACATAAATCTTTTTATGGTTTGAAGCATGTACCCTAATCATGGTATCGGAGATTGCACTCTTATCTAATCAAAATAGGAGTTGAAAGAAAAAGTGATAAGATTAATGTTTACTCAAAGTGTGACAGTGACAACAAGGTTTTGATTGCTGAAATTTTTATTGATGATATTATTTTTAGAGGCAATAACACCTTATGTAAGGCATTTGGTGATGAAATGAGAAAGTAGTTTGAAATATTTATGACTGGAGAGATTAATTTCTTTCTAGGACTACAAATATAACAAGTTGTAGATGGGATCTATATTACACAAGCAAAGTATACCAAAGAGATTCTCAAAACTTTTGGTATGGAAGATTCCAAGCCTGTTGGAACACCAATGGTCATATGATGTAAATTATCTAAATAATAATATGCTTTATTGATCCATGATTGGTAAATTACACTATGTTGTTCACAACATACCTGATATAGCACATGTTGTTGGGATTGTTGCAAGATTTTCTTCTAGTCCTAAGGAAACACATATGTCTATCGTCAAGAGAATTTTTAGATATCTGAAAGGAACTGAAGATTTTGGTTTATTGTACAAAAAAGGAGATACTTTTGATATGTAAGTCTACATTGATGCAGATTGGGCTGGAAACATTGATCAGAGGAAAAGTACTAGTAGAGGTGCATTCTTCCTAGGTGAAAGATTGGTCACATGGCAAACATTGTTTGGATCAAATAGCTACTTGAAGGTATGAAAGATATTATATCTAATCCTATAAATATTTTGTTTGATAACAGAAGTGCTATCAATATATCAAAGAACCTGGTTATGCATTCAAAGACCAAGCACATTTCTGTCAAGTATCACTACTTGAGAGAACAAGTTCAAGAGAAGAATGTGGTATTGGAATATGTGAATTCAGAGGAAATATTGGATGACATCTTTACAAAGACACTACCAAAGGATGATTTTGAGTATCTCAAAGGTAAATTAGGTGTTCTTCCCCTATCCAATATTCACTAAGAAGCATGAGGCATGCTACATGAATTCTATACTTTATTAGAATATTTATTTTGAATTGGTGTTAATATGACACACTTTATGTGATTCTTGAAGTTGTGAGTAGATTTATGGTGTGATGAGTATTTGTACATGTAAGGTATAATCCACTATTTAAACAAGTTTTCACGAGTATGAATTTTCGGCATTGTTGTCAAAGGTGGAGAGAATGAATTGATGAAATTTATCCTTAATGGAGATATTCAACAAAGAGGGAGAGAATAAATTGCTACTATTTAATCATAAAGGAGAATCAGAATGTATGTTAAAGTATTAGAAGATTTATCCAAGAGGGAGAAAAATGAACAGTTTGAAGATCAAAACCATAACTATGAACTTAGAGGGAGTAATGATAGAGATTACAAATATTGAGAGTTTCTATCATCAATTGCTATAGTACTATTATAGTATTGACATCAATGCCAAAGAGGGAGATTTTTGATCAACTGATGGAGATGATGAAGATTGAGTGATAATAAATATACATATATTTGGAAATGGTTAGATCAGTTATTATTTTGTCATTAGTGTCAAGCAATTGATATAGTAATTTTTATTGAGTTACCATATAAAAAGAAGGAGAAGTTAAATGGGTGACGAATAAAGATTAGACAATGATGAAGTAATGTTGATATAGTTATTTTCTACTATATATTTTATGTTATAAAGTTGGTACACTTTATTGATTAAGTCAAAAATTGCAAAAAGTTAAGCTATGACTAAAAATCGTTACTCGATCAAGCTAGATAGAGTTAGTTGGTATAGATTTTTTTTAATCAATTTCAGTTACCAATCACCGAGCACTGAGAAGTGAACGAGGTTAGTTACCAAGTTCAAAAGAAAGTTACCGAGTTCATGGTATTGATTCTAAATGATGATAAGATCGAATTTAATACAACGCTATAATGATCTAGAAGGAGATAAGAATTAAAGGAAGTTTGTTATAAAATCTATGAGCAAGGAAAAATAAATGAGAAGATCTAAGGAAAAGATCAAGTGGTTAAACTTGATTGTGAGAGTTCCAAGAAAAGCTCAAGTTACAAGGTAAAAGTTAAACAATTTAGCGTGTTAAGATTTATGAAGAAGATGATCGAATGACTGAGTGCTAATGATGGAAAACCTAAGAAAGGAGATTAAGAGGAAAATTTTTGTCTATATAAAGGCTGAGAAATTAACAAAGATTATGATGTTGGCAAATGCAATTAAGAAGTAGAAGAAGCTGAAGAATATACTTATCGACTAGAATAGAGAAGTGGAAAGAGAAGAATCTATAGTCTAAAACAAAGATATATGGAGTATTCTATGATAGTATTCATGTGAGCATAAAGGATCTGACACAAGAAAAAATTGTTGTTATATTTACAGATCAAAGTTTTATAGTTTCTTATTAGCATTTGTAAAAGAGAAAATATTTTAACCAAGTGGATTTAACAGTCCTATTTGTAAGTCCTATATGTAGGTGGAATTCTAAAAGAGTGTTTAAAGTCCTCTAGAAAGGCCACTCCTAACAGGGTCAAGATCTTAACTGATATCAGGTAAATCCCTTAACAAGATCACATTTAGCAAATATGTTTGTAATATTTAACAGGATAAGATCTTAATCAAGTGTACTTTAGAATGGTACATTTTTATTGTGGGTCACAATTCCCACAGAGGTTTTTACCATATTGGGGTTTCCTTGTTAATTCTGGTGTCTATCGAGTTAAATATGTAATTACTTAGTTTGAATGATTGATTTGCATACTATGAGATGTATGGTTGTTTAAGTTATTAAGGTATTTGGTGAATCAGTTATTATTTTATTCCGTTATACTGAGTGAATCTTTGAGTTGAGTTTTAAGTGTTTAAGTTTGATTTGGATTGATTCACTCCCATCTAAGTGCGACCAATAGAAATATTGAACCATTTCACATCATATAAAATAAATAAGATAGTTCAATGTAAGAAGCAACAAAATACCACAACAAAAATCATAGACAAAAGTAACCCTTCCCTGTTATGAAAGCCCATGATGACCAATTTTTAGTTGATGGAAATACAGGGAGAAAAATGTGTATGACGAAGAGGAATCTTGGGTAGAATTTCAAGATATTTTTGGAGAGGGTCGAAGATTTTTATTTTTAAATCATTATCAAATTTGAAATCATTATCAACATGCATGGATAATATAATTAATTCTTTACTTGTGGCATATTTCTTTCTATTCTCATAAAACAATGTGCTTGTCATAATACTATTCCAATATTTACAAATGGAAGTTATCTTGTAGTGGGCAGTGCATGGCAATCTCACCAAGCACTATCTTCTAAGTTAATTTAGAAGACTAAGAATGATTTCTACTGACTCTTTTTCTCTGCAACTTTGTCTTATTTTTGTTTGCAAAAATACTGATTCCAAAACCATTAATGCTTTTGAGCATAGTCCCCCCTTAGAGGGAAATGAATATTCTCACACAGAATGTCATGGGCACCTTAGAAACAAGAGGCAATGAAGTTATACTACTACAAGAACCAACCTCAATAAAGAAAAAGTGAGTAATTTCTCAAAATGTTGTAGCAAATGGGAAGGAATATTTCAAGAGGCTAAGGTAATGAATTGGGGTTGGAAATAATTTAGGTACCTCAAGGAGTGGATATATAATTAATAGAATTAGAGGAGCAATGGATGATATGAAATATTATAAATCATAGGACAAACGTGAACTTTACATTTTTTTGCTTAATAAGGGGTCCAAGCTGAAAAGATTGTATTAATAATATGTAATAAGATACATAATGTTTCTAAACCAAATCATAGAGGTGGTTGTCTATCATATGATAGCTTAATACAATCCAAAATGGAGCTCTATTTCTCATGTCTCCTTCTTGGAGAATGAATATTATTATACTAGAGGTCTTGAGGAATATAAGAAAGAACATAAAAAAAACTAGCATGTTAACTTATCTCTCAATCACTACCAGAAGAAGACAAGGAGCCACTAGATTACTTCCAAAGTAAACATGGAATTTACATTGAGTCACCCTTATGGACCAATAAAAATTGAGGAGAACGCCAAATTGTGGTATTCACTGACAAATCAAATCAAAAAATATAGAATAAAAAAAATTTCATTGGTGATTACAATTCAATTTCAGAGTTAAGCAAGAAGAGTTGAGGAATTTTAAGGATAAATAGAGTCATGGAGGATCTAGAAGATTTGTAGAAAAAAAAAGAACTCATATATATAGAATTTAAGAATAATTTATATAAATAGATAAATAGGAGGCTTCGCTACACCAATATTTTGGAAAGATTGGACTGCTTTCTAATGAGACAAGAGTAGCTGGTAAATAATATGAACATAGTACTCAAAATATTTCTAATATCAATCGCAAACCCTTTCCATGGACAATTTGAAATTGAGGATAGTGAAAGGTAATTTAATGGATATTTTAAATTCCAAAGCATGTGGTTGAGGAACCGGTCCCTAATTTCCAAAATAGAAAAATGTTGTGGAGAAAGAAGAACATTCCAAGGTCCACCTAGTTTTTGGTTGACCCAAACAATGCATTATGTTAAAAAAAAAATTAATATAGAAAATTTTAAAAATATATTCTAGAGAACTCATTGAGAAATTGATCCACTTCATAATGTATAATGAGTTATTTTATAAGGAGAAGTAATTGAAAGCCAAATTATCATAAATAGTTAAAAGTGAAGAAATATTTTTGAGAGGTCTAGGAAATTGTGGATAGTGGTAGGTAATTTGAACAAAGAATTCTGCCACTCATCAATATGATCAAGAAGATTCATAAACAAAATTGAGGCAATTAGAGGAGAGGATGGAAATTGGCACAAAGATTAAACTCATTGATCAATTGGTGGTTCAGTACTTCCAAAAATTATTAGGGGATGGAGTACAAGGAGATTAAATGATTTCATATAAATTTATAGAGGAAATTGGGAAAGGGTTACATAAAAATAAAAATATTTTATAGCCCAATCATACACCTTGGAAGAGGTAAAGAAAGTCACATTTATTCTATAACCAAACAAGGCACTAGGGCTAGACATACACACAATATAATTCTTCCAAAAATGCTAGAATTTTATGGATAAGGATATACTGGAATTGGTCAAGAAATTTAAAAAGGGACTGTGAAGGAAATGAACAATACACTTATTTATTTAATCCCAAAATATAACCCAATTGTAAAATAATGGCAGAATCCAAACCTACATCCCTCTATAACACCACACACAAGATATTATCAAAAGTCATGGCCAATAGACTAAAGTTAAATATCAGCATGCTTATATCAGAAGATTAGAATATCTTTGTGCATGGGAGGGAGATTATAGATAGAATAATTCTTTCCATAGAAATAGTTCACTCAATGCAAACAAAATAAAAGGTTATCTTGTACTGGGAAGTGCATGGCACTCTCAACAAGCACTCTCTTCTAAGGTGATTTGGAAGACTGGGAATAATTTCCATTGCACTATTTATCTACAATTTTCTCCACTTTTACTCAGTCAAAATATTAATTGCAAAATTCTTAATGTTTTTTTATAGTAAGGTAATCTATTCTTATTGATCTATATGATTTTTTCTATAATGACATTACCTTGTCAGAAGAATTCATAACAAAAAATATCAGCAAATAAATGATACACAAATTTTGAAATCATTTTAGAAATTTATTAATTGTTTGATCATAAGTAATCATTGAAAAACTGGAATCTATAAACATTGTATCAATGTCACATACTTATGAAAAAACCAACAAAATAATATAAGAGTATCAGTCAAAATTATAAACAAAATATATGTTTTGATGAATTTTTTAATGTCTAAATCTGAATCATTTATTTTTATGATAAAATAGTGAATAATTTTTTTTTAACAAAAGTGGGCTATTCACTATATATATTTATTTATATAAACTGATTTGAGGAATCATCTAGGAAAGAACCAGTAAAAGAAACCCAGAATCCTAGTCTAGTACATATAGAAATGCAGAGCATAAAATCCTATAGAAAACCTAGCTAGTTACAAAAAAGAATTGTGCAAACAACTGATATACATCTAACACCACTAATTCCTGAGGTTGACCTATTATTTCATGAAGACCTCACAAGTAGCACCAAAAAAACACCATAAGCCATAAAAACAACAAGTTGAATGCATGCAGGCCAAAGCAGATCTGAAAAAAACCCTATTAACTTATTTTCATTCCTCCATGTCCACTGATTTGGCTTGCAAGGTGACTGAATATCTGTGGCAAAGACCCCAAGCATTCTCCCAACTAGCTGGAGGAACAATGGGCATGTCTATTACCCATCCATCATTTTCATCTATGTTTTGACCAAGCCAACCCATTGTAGTACATGACCTTCAATTGAGGGAGTGCCCAATCAAGATGGCAAATTTAAATCCAAAACGTTGGTGGGAATGAGTGCAGACTCTAATATTCTTGCAGAATTCATCGCTTGAAGGAGTGACCACAAGGAAATATTGGGTGTACCCAAAAGATATAGTATAACGTATATTTTTTTTCTGATCTTAGTCTTGAGTTCCATTCCCAATGCTTTAGCCACAACTTGTAATATGGATTTTACAGGTCAGAAACTCTATTGTTCCAATGCCTACTTGATATTGTCATAAATCATCATATGCTCATGTTTGGCCAATAGTAGATGCCGAGGGAACAAGCCTCCCACCAAAGTGCACCCCATCCACATATCGTACTTGTGTAGAGCCAACATTATCCTATTATCCATAATGAACTATGGATGAACCACCTTATTGGAAATTAACACCAATAAATTCACAGATTTCTGCAAATCCATCGAATTGGAGAGAGAAATTGAGACTACTTATGAATGGAACAAAACTTGCTTAGTTCTCAGCATTAACAGAAGATCACCAATAACCTTTCGAATGGCCCTATGAATCACTGAAGATTGGCACACAAACACAAAGTTGAGTAGAAATTCATCTACCTGAGAAAGAAAAATCACCTTTGTTTCTCTAGGCAGAAGAAAGGCTCTAAATTTGCAAGGTAGAAAAGGCACAAGACTGGAAAGAGCACCATACTTCTCATCAAACAAACTGAAATAGTGTGTAACAAAATGCATATTATATCCTATCCACCTAATGAATTAATCATAATAGGTCATATAGGGGATCACATAAAATCATCATCATAAAGTGATGTCTTAGCCGATCCTTGACACAAACCCCTCCGTACACTTTAATATTTAAAACCAACACGCCATATCTTTAGCACACTGCCAGGAACCATACTTATATCTTTGCATGTTAATTAATCACATGGAAGGCATAATGGTGGTGTATTGTTGAGGAGGTAGTATGCGAGGTGGGCAAGGCTTATTTCTAGTAAGCATTTACTTACATCCTATATGCTTCTTCAAGGTATCATCATGTGATGTGAACTAAGAAAAAGACATTTTAACTCTGGGATAATATATACAGGTCTCAGAGAAATGACAACATCAGTAATGACAAACTTACTTCACACTATAGTGTTGTATGCATCAGTGGAATGTCAATAAGAATGATAATATTACTTCTCACAAGACAAGTTTCCTGTAGTGTTGTATACGTCGCTAACTTGACCCTTGAAAACCACATTCCATGTCATCCCCCAGAACTGACATCTTAACAAAATTATACTTCTCCCCTGATAAGATTTTTGTTGAATGAAATCAATTGTTGCATCTCATAATCCTTTCTAATCATGTCACCTAGTTTTAGAGCATCGTATTCCAAGCCTTCACATCCCATATTTTCAAGGTAATATGCCAAGGCATTCCCTTCATGAACAGTGTGAGCTATATACATCTCTTTGAAAGAATCTAAGAGATGCCATATTTTCTAGAGAATATCTACAAACTTCCAATTGTGTGATTCTCATTTTATGCAGGCATTAATTATAACCATAGAGTCTCCTTCCACTTGAATGTAGTTAGAGCCACCTTTCTTAGCGAAGAATAATCTAGCAAATAGAGCATGCACTTTAGCCAAGTTGTTTGTTCCTTGAGGTAGAGGGAATGATTCAATAGAAAGTGCTTCTCCTTGATGGTCTCTAATACATACTCCTACTCCTGACCTTCCAGGGTTTCCCCGAGAAGATCCATCAAAATTAAATTTGAAAATCCCAAATTCAGGAGGAAGCTAGTGACCGAAATATTTGCTTTGTGTATGTTTTGCTTGATCTTGCAGACACCATCTGATAGGAACATGGATACCTTTCCAATCCCGGATGAGATTACTATCCCAATTAGACAAAACTGGATTACATTTGACTCTTGCATGACTGGCATTAACCACTTCAAAAATGGATTTTTCAATACTTATGAGAACGGATTTAATTTTGGAAGGGTTATGCTAGAATATTCTCTTGTTACTTTCCCACCATAATTCCCACACCGCTAGAGCCGGGATACATATCCATAGACTAGAAAAAAGGGATTTGGTATATAGCTCTGGCCATGATTGGAAAAGGTCCCATAGTTTATTAGGAAGAGGGGTGAGATATTGTAATTTTCCAAGAACAAACATCTAGCATTGGTGCGCAAAATGGCAATTCAAGAATAAGTGGTCCACATCCTCAAGATCTCGATCACATAATAGGAAATTGAATCGTTGGGAAATATTAAATTTAGTTGATTGATCTCTTGTTATAGCCCATTTTTTCAACGCAATCCAAGAAAAACACCCTGCCTTAGGAAGTCTTACTTGATTCCAGCAAAATGAGAAGGCATGCATAGGAACTTTATTTGGTTCCTGCTGCTGAATAATCCTGTATCCATATTTTATATTGTATGTGTCATCTTTACCTGGAGCCCACATTAACCTGACCTCCTTTCCTAACAAGAAAACTACTTTTTCTAGAAGAATTTTGGATAATCTATCTCTATCCTGAAATGAGATAGGAAACTCACATGGATCTTCCCAAATCACTCTGTCGAAAAACAAACATATTGTGGAAACATAGTCCACCAAGTATCTGCCCCAATTAGTTTATGCCAAAACAACCATGTCATCCATTGGTACTGATTGAATTAGGGGGGGTGTACCATTCCAGCAGTCTCTCCAAAATTTAACTTTCTCACCATTATGCACCTCCCAGGTAATGTACTGAGTCACAATATCTCTAGAAGCCATCATAAAATCCCATATAGAAAATCCTTTCAGAGGGTCTTGGATAGAGAATAATATTGAAGGGAAAGTATTATCTAGGTACTTTTTCTACATTATTTAACACCACTTATTATCTGGCTTGGTATACATTTTCCATACTAACTTGCCTCCAAAGACTTTATTTCAAATTACCAAATCTTGGTTACCAACACCTCCCAGTGATTTCACCTGTGCCATGTCTTGCAATGAAACAAGAGGGATTTTCTTTACACCATTTATATTACTAGACCATAAGAATTCTTGAAGTAATTTTTAAATTGTCTGAATCAGTAATGAAGGAGCTTTTAACACTGATAGATAATAGTCAGGAATAGCGGTCAACACTATTTTGATAAGGAGAATTTCCCTTGCAAGTGAGAGCCATCTGGCTTTCCAAATCACTATTCTAACTTTGATTCTATCAATAATAGGCACCCAATAGTTAATTTTGTTAGCTCCCATGAAAAAGGGAATGCAAAGGTACATAGATGGTAGGAAATCAACTGTAAACCCCAAGATGTTGGAAATTCTATTAGAGATAATCTAGTTGGTATTGAATAAATAGATTTTTTTATTTTAGAGCATTGACTTTTTGGCCTGAAGCTAATGTGTATAAATCCAGAGTTTGTTTAATCTATTTAGCCTCCTTAACATTGGATTCCCTGAAAGGAAAAGTATCATCTGTAAGGAATGACTGATCACAATAACTGAATCCCCAATTTTTGTACCTTAACAGTATCCAAGAGCTTGTTTATTATTAATATACTTGCTAAATGATTGAGCCAGTAATATAAATAGAACTGGGGATAAAGGATCCCCTTTTCTAATCCCTTGAGATGAATAAAAAACCCCGCTGGCACTCCATATATTAATATTGAAAACCATGTACTCGAGATACATACTTTGATCCATATGCACCAACCTTTAGCAAATCCACATTTTTGTAATACTTTGAAGAGAAAATCCTAGAAAACTATATCATACACTTTCATCATGTCAAGCTTGATAATGAAATTTGAGTAATTTTTTTGTATTGATTAAGTGCAGGACCTCGAGAGCAACCAGAGCCCCCTCCATAGTTTCTCTACCCAGAACAAAAACTCCTTGCTCTTGTGAAACTAAGTCTGGGATCAGATATTGAATTGTCAAATCGATTGCCTTTTTTATAATCTTATATATTGTGTTGCATAATGAAATCCGTCTGAATTATGAAAAAGTATTGGGTGACTTGATAATGGAAATATTAGTTATACTAAAATATTTTAACATAGATTTACTTTTCCTTGACTCTTCAATAACACCAAGTAATTCCCACCCAATAAAATCCCAACAAGCTTGAAAGAATAATGCCGTGAATCCGTCTAGCCCAGATGATTTATCTGGGGGCAAAGAAAATACTACTTTTCTAAGTTCAAATATTGTGAAGGGAGCCAATAGTGTTGTATTATCAGAATCTATAACAATTGAAGGGATGGGTTGAAGAAGATCTTGTAAATTTTATGGTCAGCTAGTGCTAAGGCGTTTGATGGTGCAAGAAGTTGTTTGAAAAATCTTACCACTTCCTCTTGAGTTGTATGTGCATATGATATTGTATTGCCATTGTCTATATTATTAATGGATAAAATACAATTTTCTTCTCTCTTCTATTTTGCAAAGGCATGTAAATATTGTGTGTTCTTATCACCCTCTCTTATCTAGAGTTCCTGAGAATTTTGGCACTAGTATACCTCTTCTCTATTAAATAATTCTTCCCATTCCAGCTGTAACTATTTCTTTCTATCATAATTTACATTATCCATACCCTGATTAATAGTCTTTTAAAAAATATATGTCAGTTGTCGTTTAACAAACTCTTTTTATTTAAGGATATTTTTGAAGACCAACTCATTCCATTTTTTAATGTGTTTCTTGATAAGTTTCAATTTTGATGCAAATTGGTGCATTTTATAACCCATGACACATAGGAGAAATTACCCACCATTGCTTCATAAGAGGCAGAAAATGAGAATTATGAAGAAACATCCTTTCAAATTTAGAGGCTAGTTGATGCTGGAACCCATTATTTGTCATTGGCAATTCAACATGTAGAAAAATTCAGAAGTGATCCACGCTTGGTCGAGCCATGATTTATGAATGAAAAAGTGAAATTTTTTAATTTCAACTCTTGGGATATTAAGAAGCTATCCAATCTGACTGCAATATGAGAGAATTTATCCCCTTTATTCATCCATGTAAAAGATCCATTATTAGGCTCAACATCCAGCAAATTATTATCGTCTACAAATTTCAAAAAATCTTGAATAGTTTTCAATGAAGGACAAGAACCCCCATTCTTTTCTTAGGCCTTAAGGATAGCATTAAAGTCTCCACCCATAATTATATGCTGATTATTTTGAGCTTGGATGTTGTGGGTCATTTTCAACCACAATCTCTTATTGTCATGTGTTTTCGTGGGGCCATATACATTAAGCCGGATGAATGATAAATCAAAAACCTTTATTTTTAAGGTTTGAAAATTGTCATTCTAATCTAAAAGTTTCCCTTGCACTTAATTGGAATCCCATAATATAGCAATACCACAAGAAACTCTAGTTCCCTTCTTGTGAATCGATTTCCACTTTGCCCATTTCCCTATTATTTTGTCGATAGTTTCTTGTGACATCTTAGTTTTTTTTAATAAAATGATGTATACCCTCATAGAATGTATCTCTTGCTTGATTCTATTTCTTTTTTTAGAGGCATTCAAACCTCTGACATTCCATGAGGTGATCCTCATTGTTGAGAAGGAGAACACTTAGTTCTGCTTGTCACTCTTTTAGAAGGGGTGAATTTTCCATCCAGTGTTTACTGGATACCTGCTGCAATTACTACCTTAGTCTGCAAGCTCTTAGGTTTTCTCCTCCTCTCCCTAGACATTACTTTATCCTGTACCTTTTGATTTAGAGATTGTTCTATTGATAAAGTTAAGTTATGATCATAGCCTCCTAGTGGGATGATAAGCTCTAGTTTATGCAATTCCTTATCAACCTTCTAATCAATATCCTCTTTGTAACTGAGATCCTCTATTTCCATATTAGGAGTTTGGGCTAAATTATGATGCTGATCAAGTAGCTCAACCTTCGATTACTCCTCCCCAAGTGGGTCATCTAAAAGTTCCCCTACATCCTGAGGATTATGTTCCATGTGATGTCCATAATAATTAAAATCCTGAGGAAACATTAAGCCGATTTAATATTCTTGGGTAATCCCTATTACCTCCCTAACTTGTAAGTCAGCCTCAACATCTTCTCTCGCCCCTGAGGACTAATTGTTAAAAAATGGGTTATTTCTGACTCTTTATACATTGTGTTGATCTGAACTATAATGAGGATGTGAGGCATTAATTTTTTTATCAGTTATAATCCTTTTCACTTCTTTAAAAATAACTCCCTCTTCATCAGTTGTTTCGTAAATCATTTTAGAAGCCAACTCTATTATCCTGTGGTCTGAATGTTTCTAGGCTTTTAATTCAACTACAACCCTTTTCTTGAAGACATCTTGCATTTTTTTCATATTGATGGAGTAATCTTGGAACATCAGATGTTGGAAAATATTATTAATCTTCTGACTGGATGAATATGTTTTTTCCCAATCAATGGATTTTATATTTGTAAAATTTTCTTGAAGCATGAATATATATCTTAATGTGAAAAAGAAATAGATAGATACTTTATAAAAATGGGAAATGATCTCTGAGTCTGTAAAGAGTTTGGCTAGGGGAAAATCTAGAGGTTGTATGTCTATACCCTCTTTTTCATCTTGAATAGATCCTTGAATTGAACAAAGTACTGGGTTTGAATAGTGATCTTCACATACCAACACCTCTGATTGTACCACCTTCTTACACTATGAGTTAAAATGTGCTAGTTTATGTTGATATTTATGAACAATCTTTGGATTCTGTAGGACAATTCTCTACTCCCAAACACCCCATTTTGATATAATTTTAATTTGTTTTGGAAACTCCTTTAGTGGATCAATAATTAAACACACCCTGACATCTCAGTGTGGAAGCCCAAAAGGGATGAGATCATGTCTTATGAAAATACAAATTTTCTTAGCAATAGTTTCTACAATTTCTATGTCTTTATATTCCAAAGACAAAATTGGCAAGGTAATCTAGTAGGGGAAAAAAATATAGGCCTTGTTATCCAGTTTAAAATTTGGAGTCCATGCTAAAGTAAATAGACCCGAGCCTTTACAAAACATTCCTTTATGTTTATGTATAGCATCCCCCTTACCGGAAGACTCAAACATTGCAACAAAAAAATCCTAATCAAGGCCCAATAGAAAAATATCTTTCAACCCATGCAAATATTGAAAACCCCAAGCCCTAATATCTTAAAATAACACTGCATTAGTTAAAAAGTTACCACTAAGAGTTGATCACTGAAAGAAGTCCAACATGATCCTGCAACATGTGCTCTGGGAGAGTGATATTGACCATGTTTTGAGAGTTACGATGAGATTAGGGGACATCCATTGCTTGTTTGGTATGATCAAGATGAGCCTCTATTTTCTTAGCTTGCCATATCTATTTGGGCCTTTATGGATTGAAGGGCGCTTTGTTGTTCTGATTTTGAGGAAGATTTGTTCTAGTATCCCCTTTTCAATTATGATTTTCCTTGCCAGACTCATGCATATTTGCTATGGAATTAGTTTGTTTCCTGATATTCACTAGGGAACTAGGAGGATTTCCTTCACATATGTCAAATATCGGTTGTTTTTGTCTTACCCTCAGAGAACCATACCTATCATGCCCGTGAAGAGGAGTTTCTTTAGTCAATGGGGGACGAGTATGTTTTGAAAAGTTTTCCCACCTAGACATATTTTTGAAATGTACTAGCTTTGCGATAAGTCATGGTTTCCTATGAGTAACACTAGACTTCATAGCTGCATGTTTTGAAGACCCCTTGCTCATAGCTTGAAAATCCTTGCAATCTAGAAGCATCTACCAGATGATTTAAGATCTACCCTAGCAACGATAATTGTGGGCTATCTTTTCCCATATTTGGAGGAAGACCTTTCTTAAAATGAAATCTAGGGTTAATGAAGAAGGACTTTGCTTGCTGGACAACTAATTTTCCTCTGAATATATTTTTTTCAGCAGACTTGTTATCTATTTGGATGGATCCATCAAAACATTTCAGATATTTTTCTACATAAAAGAGTAAGCTGGAAATCCCTTGATCTGATGGTTTTGTTCATGATGCCCTATAGGCTGCATATTCGGAGGACCTCAAAAAGGTTTTGAAAAGATTTGGGCCAAATGTGGATCACTCCTTTGTTGTTGTGTGTCTGAATGTCGTTCATGGCTAAAATTATGAGCCTTACTATAATGATACTGGATGCTACCTTTTTTCTTATCCATGTTGATTCTCTGAGCCTGCAACTTCCCTTGTTTTCCTTGTTGTGCCCTCGACTGTGCGTGCTCCATTTGAACATTGAAAAATTTGAAATTTATTATTATAAAATTATTTAAAAATATATTTAACGATTAGAAACAATTCAATTTTCAATGTTAGATTTAGAGTGAAATTCACCGCTAAAGGTATATTTGATTTTTTTCTAAAACTAGTGACCTAGACCTCTATAAATCTCTAAATTATGTTAGACCTCTCTCTACAGAAAGGGATTATTAGATAAAGGAGAGGGGGCCCAAACCCTTACAAAACAAAATTAAAAGTAAAAAGGGAAGGGGACTCACAAGATGTGAGACCACCCAGAAAAATATTAGCTACCCAAAAAAAGTCACCCTATAAACCAAAGCCTAAAGGATTGAAGGCTTAAGAACCTTTCATTCATGGTTGAACTCCAACATAAGATTTAAAAAGTAGTTTTTTTTTGGCTTGTTGGAGGGTAGAACATTATTAACCTTTATTGTCAAAAAAGATGTCGCCTTCCCTCATTTTCCTATCGACTTGCTTATGCTTTAATTATCCTTACATAATATAGAGATATTTCAAAGTATCGTCTCTTTTCTATAAGCAAAAACCTCTACATTTATTTTCAAAAATGGTTTGGTTATTTTTAATATTAGCAATGGTATACAAGATTTTTTTTTCTCCTCTTCAGAGGGTACTAACTCATAGATATCCTAAATGTACTCCTTAATATTCAAAAACTTATTGAGATTATTGGATATGTTTTATTTTTTTACTTCCAAAACCTTCTTATCATGCATCATGTTAGATTGGTCACAAGCTCTAAATTTCTATGCCTAAGACCTAAATTTCTATGCTTTGAAGGGGAATTTTATGGGGTCACCTCTAACCTAGTAGTCTGGGATGAAGAAGCATCAAGGATCTCCCTTTGAGATATACTCTTTCCCTTGGATTATGTTTTTTTCCCTATGTTGAAATATTTCTTGAGTTAGCACTATGCTCTTTGTGCCCCTTTTTTACAAAATTCATGTTATGCGTGCTCTTATTTACAAGATTCATGTTATTCTCTATGTAATCCTACATTAAAAAATATATAATGTTTATTGTAGGTCTAAATATTTTTTTGTCCTTATATTATTCAAATTACTTTGATCACATACAAACTTTGGAGCATACAAATTTGAAGTTGAGCTTGATTGTTACAATTAATATTTCTTATATAACAAATATAAATGAAAATTTATTTAATTTCATGTTTGAATTATTATTATGTTGAAAGGGTCTACAATGAGAATAATAAAAACAACATTCCTTGAATGATTACACAAAAATTAAAATTAAACATATAAATATTTATAAAATAAATAAATAAAACAAAATAATTTATCCTTGCAGTCGTTAATGTAGGAAACCATCACTACTACTAATGTTCATCAAATTTCAAATTCTCTGAAGGCGCATGACCTCAATTTTCCCTCTCCTTTGTGTACTCCATCATTTGAGTGGCATGGTCTGTAAAGAGATGCTTCGGTACAACAATCTGAGATTAAAGTTTGGGTAACAAACATACCCACAATTCCCCGTCCAAGATGGGAGAATGTGTGGATATTTGGTTGTGGCCAGATAATTGCAGACTCAGAGGTGATGGAGGAATAATCATGCTGCTGGGGTTATTTTTTGAAATGTTCTCGTATTTCATAGTATGATATTGGGATTTTTTGGCTTTCAGAGTTTTGGTGAGTTTTGAATATGTAAGACATTTTGATCGATCTTTATTTTGGAATTTGTGTATAGCTGAAATTATTATATGATTCCACAATCCATGTTTATAAATCTGTAATTCTAGTTTTATTATAAGGTTCTCTATTGTAATAGACGATGATTTTGGGTTTTCATCACTGATTCTTTCATGAAGGAGTATTCGAATAAGTTTTTTAATAATATTAATATATATGTGGTGGTCCTCCACTTTTTCTTAAAAAAAAAACAATACAAATAAAACACTTATTAAGTTCATCCTTTAAGTGATGAAGTGGATGACCCTTACTAACCCAGACACACACAACTCGATAGGGAAACACATTTAAAATGTAAAGAATAGAATAACAGCAAGGAGAGAAAAAAATTCTTTCTATTATCTTCAATGAAATGACATTAATATTTAGAAATATAACATGGTATAGCCACATGAGAATTTTCATTACAACAATCATCTACTGTTGATTTGAGTGCATGCAACTTACTTGAAACCAATGTGAGAGGAAACAAATGACTTTGAATCACATAAGTCTTTGCTACAAGATGATGATTATTAGATTTATCAAATATTCTGCAGTTGTTATCTTCAAACAATACTTTGTATTATTATTTTTACGAGTTCATCAATATTCAAAAGACTATGTTATAACTTTGGCACAAACAAAGTATTATGAATATTTATAGTTTTTCCTTTCTTAGGCTTGATTCCAGAAGGGTACCTTTTCCTATGACATCGACCTCCTTATGAACTCCAAACTTAACTTAACTCCTCATTAAATCATCTAATTGAATAAAAAACATTAGATTTACTTTTCATGTGATTAGAGAATCCACTGTCCAAAAACTAGACATCCACTTGGTTTGCCTTTGCTAAATTACATACAAAGAATGTAAAATTTGGTGCATAAGCAGAAGTCTTAGTGTAATTGGCTCTTGAATTATTCAATTTATATTTCTTCTTTGTATACTCTGACTCATAATGATCATGCCTCTCACAGTATCTACACTAGATACTACTTTCCTCCATATAACTTTTTCAAATTCCTCTATTATTTCCTCTTCATCTTCCTCTACCTCATTCTTTTCTTTTATAAGAATATTCACCTTGATATTTAGGATTATGAGACGGAGGAGATTTAGATTTTTTTGTAATATTCGCAAAAGACATGAAAGATTCACTAAAATTTCTATAGAACATTGCATAATTTTCTCATTAGATTTCAAAGAACCAATTAACTCTACAACTTTGAAAGTAGTTAGATTCTTACTTTCTTCAATGGCTATCACTACTTGATAAAATTTAGGAGGAAGTGATCTCAAAATATTTTCTACA
>MU228217.1:1952785-1963474 GCA_018584345.1 Thuja plicata
AATCCCCTAGCCCGGATGGGTTTCCTATGTTTTTCTTCCAAAAATTATGGCATATTTTTGAAGTGGACATCTGCAATGCTGTCAAAGAATTCTTTGGCTCCAAATCCCTGCTTAAAGAGATAAATGCGACCTTTCTTTCTTTAATACCTAAGAAGCCTGGTGCTGATTCGATGGATGCTTTTAGACCAATCAACCTTTGTAATTCAGTGTACAAAATTCTCTCTAAAGTTCTTACCTCTCATCTACTGACTCTTCTTCCTCAGATTATCTCCCCACAACAAAGTGGCTTTGTGCCTGGCAGGCAAATTCTTGAATCAATTTTGAAGGTTCATGAGGTCATCCATTCTACCCAGGTCTCTCTTAATTATGGTTTCCTCCTTAAGTTGAATCTTTCAAAGGCCTATGATCGGGTGGACTGGGAATTGTTGTTCAAAGTTCTTAGATCCTTTAGATTTAGAGAAATATTCCTTCAAGGGTAAAAGCACAATAATCTGTCACCTTTTAGGATAACTTATCAGCACAGCTGAATTTTAGTATTTCTAACTAAAAATTAATTTTGGCCAAACAAATGGTCTATCTAGATTCATTATAGTTAAGTTAGATAAGGTTTTTAACTTTTCCAATTGGAAATGTCTATTAAATGCATGTTTTATACCACTTTGAGGCTAATTACCGTAGAAATAAAATTATTTCAGAAAAGTGACGTTTCAATAACTCTAAGACTTTTTAATGATATTTTTTTTAAAATACAAAAATAAACTTTAGTAGAGATCAGAGTCAAGAATATCTCTTATAGATTTTATAGTGTTTTAATTATAGATAGTCTATTATAATTAAGAAATACTGTAAGTAGGTATTTTAACAGTCAAGGAGATGTTGATTCGGAGAAAAAAAAAAAATAGTAAAACATATTAAATAAATTTGAAAAATATATGGTGCACTAGAAGAGAGATTCCTCTTCAAGAATATATATTTCTATTTTTGATTGGGATATATTTGTCATGAAAAATATGGCGGGAGATGAAAACTGTCGATTTCGGGTGAGTTGGAATTTGAATTGTTATAAAAGAGAAAATATAGGTCCCAAACCAATTTTTATTTCTTCATACACTAGTTATATATGTCATCTATAACATATTTTGAAATTAGGGGAAACAATGTTTATTTACATATAATGTTTTGGCGGGAACTAGACCCCTAATTTTCAGCATGTTTCTGCAATTGAAAAATCATCTTTAAACATTAAAAAAAAATATCAAAACTTATTCAAAAAAAATATTAAAAATATTAATCATAAACTTCATCCATTTTAAAACATTTTATTAGTTAACATCATCTCCAAATTCCAAACAGAAATGTCACTTTTATACTATTGAAGCTGAACAACTTTGATTTTGTCGTCCTTTTCCTTTGTAAAAGTGTGACAGATTATTGTTCTTTTACCCTCAATTGATTTTTCAGATTATTAGTACTACTACAGCTATCATTTTGATCGATGGATCTCCTTCTAGGTTTTTTAAACCTTCTACGGGTTTAAGGCAAGGAGATCCTCTTTCTCCTATCCTCTTCTCAATTTTGGCCGAATGCCTGGGGCACCTTTTTCAGAAGATTGCTTGTAATGGGTATTTTAAAGGCCTCTCCCCTTCCTGGACTTCCAGTCCTTGCTCGCATGAACAGTTTGTGGATGACACCATCATGATGAGTTTTTCTTCTATTTAGGAAGCCAGGACTATCAAAATAGATCTTACTACCAATTCCCTTGGCTCAGGTAAAATTATCAACTAGGATAAGAGCTCCTTATATTTTATTAATACTCCTGAGGAAAGGCAGCATAGAATTTCTAGAATTATAGGCTGTAGAATTGAGTCTCTTCCTGCTACCTATCTAGGTCTCCCTCTTGGTCTTAAACCTCTGGACTCTTTCTGGGGTGGTATTGTTGATAGATTTAATAGTAAGCTGGCTGGTTGGAAAGGAGACATCTTGAGTCAAGCTGGCAAACTTCAGCTCCTTAAGGCGTCTTTGCAAAGTCTCCCTATCTATGCTCTTATTCTTTTCAAGATCCCTGGGAAATATGCATATATCATTGAAAAAATCTAGAGAAATTTTCTATGGTCGGGAGTGGAGGAAAAAAAGAGATTAGCTTTAGTTTCTTGGGATAGGGTCTACACACCTAAAAAGTGGGGGGGAAGGCTGGGTATCCGCCCTATTAGAGCTACCAACTTGGCCCTGCTGGCAAAATAGATTTGGAGAATTTTTGGTGTTAAAAGAGAATGGAATGACATCATTCATAAAAAAAACCTCTTCTCTTTTTCCCATATTTCAGAATTTTGGAAAACTGACCTGAAAGTGCAAGGATATGTTATCTGGAATAGTATTCAAAATGCTAGATTAAAGATTATCCTCTAAATTATGTTGCTACTTTTCAACCCTTCATCAATCAGTGTATTCAGAGATATGGAGCTATGGTCAGGGACTATTAGAGGAATGGCTCATGGATTGATCTATCCCTTTATTATGAGATGTTAAAACCTCTTATGCAAGACCTTGTGATCTAGAAGGTTAAGATTTCTAGTTAAGAAAAGCTCCTTTGGGGAGTTCTTCCTTCTGTAATCTTCATGGTTGCTTCTTGTTCTGAGATTTTATTAAAGCAACTGAATCCCCTCCCCTTTTGGGCTCAGGTGTGGGACAATTCTTTAATTCCTAAAATTAATATCTTTTTCTGGCTGGTCTTGCAGAATAAAATTCTCACAATTGACAATCTCCAGAAACGGGGAATGATGCTGAGTTAATAGATGCTTCTTATGTAAAAATGCTGAGGAAATGGTTTTTCATCTAGCCATTGACTGTAGTTATGCTTGGGAGGTTTGGAATGAGTTATTACAATGCTGGGAGGTTAAGTGGTTTTTTTCCAATAACATGGAAAGCTTTTATAATCAGTTGTGAAAAGTTGATTCCCCCATTAATCAACATTTGTGGAATATTATTCCTCCCCATGTGATATGGCGATTATGGAGAAAACGCAATGACAGAGTCTTCAAGAACATTGATCTTTCTCCAAAATTGATAGCTGAGAAGATAAAGAGAAGTATTAAGGAAAAATTCAAGATGTCGTCTGGTAGAATGCTGGATTTCAATGCTGGTGATAAGGGTGTGAGGACTACTAATCACAAACCTCATTCTAGGGAGAATGCCATCTGGCTTTCTCCTCCACCTTGATGGATAAAAATTAATTTTGATGGCGCTACCAAGGGCAACCCTGGCCCGATGGCTATGGGGGCCTCATCCATGATGACATGGATAATTATCTGGCTGCACAGGCTTTACCTATTGGGGTGCAAAACAACCATGTGGCAGAGGCCATGGCCCTTCTTCAGATGCTAAAACTTGTCAAAAAACACACGGCACAGAAGGTGTGGATCGAGGGTGACTCACTCAATATTTTAAAATGTATTAGTGACAAGACTAAGCCATCATGGAAAATTAAGGAGATCATCAAGGAGGCTAGGGTCATAATTAATTCCTTTAATCAAGTCATTATTTCTCATTCCTATAGGGAAGCGAATGGCATAGCGGATGAGTTGGCCAATTTTGCAGTTAAAGCTAGGGACATCGTGATTTGGCACAATTATAAAAATCTGACCATCAATATCAAAGCCAAGTTGGCCTTCAAAAGATCTAGAAGCAAGACGGTTGATTGGGCGTATCTTGAGAAGCTATGATGATTAGACACATTTTAAAAAGGTAGAGGAAAATGAGGACGGAAAGTGGTGTCTTTCCCAAGAACTCTAATTGTAGACATGAGTTAACCCTTGTTAATTTCAATGTTACCAGTTATCATGATAGTTGGCTTCTCTCTGTGATTTTTACTGTCTCTGTGAGATATGATATCATGGGAGGTGGGCTTAACCGCAAAGAGCCGAAGGACTGTATCAAATAGAGAAAAATGTTGGAAGCTTGGGAAATTCTTGAGAAGCGGGGTCTTACTACCTACATGGAAAGATTGCATGGGATAAAAGATAGTGCTACAAAATTAATTTTTGATTCCTGGAAAGATGGGGCTATTACTATAGCGGGCATCACTGTGAAAATCACAGAGGATTTTTTTGCTGAGATTTCTAGGCCTAGCACGAAGGGAAACAAATGCTTTCAGGACCGTAAGGTTTCATGAAAGGCCATTCGACGCTTTCCCAAGAGTAAGGAGGAGAAAAAAAGCCTTGTGAAAGAGTCTAGAGGGTGCTATGATGTGGCATCGTTCAAAGAAATCTGGGCTACTATTATGATGGCGGTCATGGAGTATGTAACCCTAGATGGTAGGTTTAAAAGAGCCCATTCTTACCACTTTGTTTTGCTTTGTCATTTTCGGCATAAAATTAGGGTGTCCCTGCCTTTCTACATTTTGCAATCTCTTCATTTAAGCATTTCCCAGCACAAGAAGAAGTAGAAGAAACCCATTCTTCATGAAGGGTTGATTCTCTTAATTGTTGAACACATAAAGAAGATGGCTAGTGTTAGGCCTGTCATAACACCGTCTAAATCTAGTTCAGGTAAAAAGAGAATTAGGGATGTGAATATGAAAGATAAGAGTTTGACTTGAAAAAAATTAAAGAAGGATAAGGATACTATCATGGATACAGATATCTTTGCTGACAGTGTGGAAGGCTTTGATAATATGGTTGATTCCACTGAGGGAGATAGTTTCTCTTCTTTCTCCATCTTGAATTCGGCTTCGGAGGAAAATGACAACACAGATGATGAGGTTATGGGCTCTATGGACAAGGGAAGAACCTTGGGTAGCAGGAAGAACAAAGAGAATAAGATGAAGGAGGAGGATGTGGGAGGTCAGAAAGTGCCAATTCTAGTTGAGTATGACAGTTCTGATGGCCATGACGTGCCTATATCTCTAAAACTTGAAGTAGTTATGGATGGTGGTCAGGACACTCAGAAGGATGCAATGAAGGTGGAAAATACTTCCCCTACCAAGGAGTCGAATTTACCAGAGAGGGAGACAGACAATGCCCCTGGTATTTCTAAGAACATCCCTTTCATCAAAAAGGTGGACTTGTAGGATAGGAATGTTCAATTACTGAGGGAAGACATGGACGATAAGATCGATCCCCCTTTGGGGTTCCCCAAATGGACAAAGCTACTTCCATGTACTCCTTCTGGTTTATTAAATGGGTGTTCCAGGAGATCAAGAATTTAAACCTTAAGCACCATTCTATTGCTACTAAGATGGACTCTCTGCAGACTCTGCTAGAGTCTAGCCCTAAAACTATGGTGGACAAGGTTACTAATGATGAGGATAAAAATGTGCAGCAGTTACAAGCTAGAATGGAAACTATGGAGAATACAATGAAAAATCACATGCAAGACTACAACAAATTTAGGGGTTCGGCCATGGATTGTTTCCTGACCATTAAGGCTAAGCTAGATACTACATCCCCCAGTAAAAAAACTAGAGGATATCACTAAGAACCTGGAAGATGATGGCCCCGAAAAATGCACTAGATTAGCAAGAAGGAAGAAAAATCATGACAGGATCCAGGAACTCTCAGAGTTCAATGCAGTGATAAAGAAGATATCTGAAGTGAAGCAGGAAGCCGATGAGGCTTGCAAGGAGCTTGTCTAGGGCTCTGGTTTCTGGTTCTGGTGGTCTATTTTTTTGCTGGTCTTTGGCTTTTGGTTTTTTTCACAGTTTTTTGTTGTTAGTTTTGGCTTTAGCGTACTAGTTTCCAGTCCTATCTCTTTTTGGAGCACTTCAATGTTTAAACTTTTATTCTAGCTTGTAAGGGGTTTTGGGTCCCCGTTCAAAACCTATTTTTCCCTGCAATCAAAAACTACACCTGAGAGAGAAAATTGAAAAAATATATAAATACACATCAATAACTTGAATTTATTGAATAAATAATAACAACCACATACAATTGTCTTATAGATAATAGATTATCTAAAAATAGGAAAAAAAAACTAAGAACGAAGCTAAGATTATTTTAAAATTTAAAAATATTGATTTACAAACATTTTCGTAAAACTATAAGACTCTGAAAAATGGTTATATAAAGCTTATCTTAGGAGTATGCAAACTTATATTTATTTAAAGTAAAAAAAAAAAAGTAGAAATCAAGATTTATTCCAACTCATCATTCATATAGATTCAATGACGATAGAAAATAATATAAAAATGTAAGTGGAATAAGCAAGCGATGACAATAAATGATATCCCTTACTAAAATGGGAGATTTGAATACATGGTGATTGGATACAAAGTGTTTTACTCAAGAAGAATCAATAGTGTGCCCATTGTTTCTATTCATAGTGCATATAGGATGGTGAAGGAAGATGCTGAGTTTGACTTGTGTACTATGATGAGTGATTAGTTCTATCATAATATGGATAATATCAAAAAGGACAAAAGGTAAGAATTTAAGTTCTATCAATTTCTTATTGGTCTATTCTTTTACTTTAAAAAATACTTTCCTAGTGTTGGTCCTATTAATTGGATAGAAGGTACACCAGTTGTGGTCCAAATAAAGAACTATGTTAGATTATTGGGTAATAAATTCAATGAGAAAGTTTGGGGTTACTTTAGGGAATTTTAAATTAAAATGCATCACAAGAAAAGAATCGTAGTACAAGTTATTCATAAGTATTAAAATGACATCTATTTCATGGTGGATATTGATACTTGTCAAATGGAGGCAGTAGTACACCTAGGACCACATAGGCCATACCTTTGAGTTAAGAGGTAGAATCTGATATGCTAATTCTACATGCAGAAGATCTTCAACAAAAATTGGTAGATCCAAAAGAAAATTTGTTTGGAACCTATTGTAACATCTGAAATCATAGTTGAATTGATTATGTTACTAAAATGTAAGATATGATTATGATAAGGTATAAAAATGATTGATTTGATTTATAGATTGATTGTGAATTGATTATCTTGAAATGTAAAGTATTGATGTGTAAATTGTCCTTTAAGTTACTTAGAATGTATTGAATTTGTTAACCCTAATTTAATTGTATTGATTAAGTATTTCAATTTTGATTAAGGAGAAGATAAGATGTTCCTTTTTTGTCCTCTAATGCACAAATGGGAGATCCAAATTGATCAACCACAAAGAAGGGTTAATGCACAAATGAATCAACTATTTGGAAGGGAGAATAACAAAGGAGATAGCTTAAATTCTATTAATTATATGCATAGAAATGATATATGACAGTAATTGAAGAAGTAGGAGAAATGCACTGACCTTGAAATGTTGCAGATCAAAGAATGTTGTTTTCTGAGGTCCGTATTGAGTTTCTAGAAAAACTGACAGTTGATCCCGAACCGGAACGTAGAGATGAACAAAACCTAGAAATATTTTTCCATTTTGATGTCGTCTTATGAAAAAGGTTGACCTTGACCCACAAATGTCAACCCTAACCTGCATAGATATGAAAGTGACTCTGTTTGTAGATCTCAAAAGTTTGCCAAAAAGGGTATCCAAATCTGGTCTCAAAACTGCAATCTTGAACCTGTACCTACAAGAAAAAGAGGTTTGTTTGTTGTGGGGGAGGGGTTTTCCTTATACAAACCATTATTTAGGAATTAACCTTGAAATAAATAAAGTACATAATGCTAGCAAGTAGTAGAATTGAATCTAACAATGAAGCTATGATACTCAAATAGATATGTAATTGAAATTCAAATGTATGCAAGTATGTAAGTATGAAAGCATGAACTAAATAGGAACCATAAACCTCCATGATTGTATTCTTGAAATACACTTTGAAGAGATGATTAAAGAGTCTTGAAGATGCACAAATGATCTTGGAGGAAGATCACACCACCATGATGGCTAGATCTAGGGTTTGAATGATGAATCTTGAATGTTTGCACCTAATCCCTTTAAAGGCTTGAAAGCTTGAATCCTTGATCTTCAATGGAGAAATTGAATGCTTGAGAGGAAGACTTGAACACCTTGAGAGCTTGGAAATGGATTCTTGAACCTTTTTTCTTTTTGACAAAATCTTGATTAGAGCTTTTTTCTCTTAGAAGACTTAGAGAAAATGAGAGAGAAATGCTTCCTTTTATATGAAATTAGGGCACAATCTTCTAAGGAAGCCTACATAGGATAATTAAATTCTAATTAGGCCCATGCCCCTTGAAAAGGACCTACATTAAATATAATTTAGGAATCAACACTTCGAAACCCAAAATAGCTAACCCGAAAGCGGGAAAATTGAATTTTTGATGAGCCCCGACAACCAACAAGTTTCCTAATTTTAAAGGGGGACCTAGGTTAGGGTCAAGGTTGACCATGACCCAGGGGGTCAGAACCCTCAGATAATATGCCAGGTGGGGTAGGAGGTGCCCAGAGAGGCCCAATCAGGGTCCTGAACCAGCACATAAGCATGAGATGATGCAGAAATGGGAGGATGATATGGTAGAGGTTATAAAAATCCCCTAAGGAGGGCTAAACACTCTTAACATGGAAGTGCTTCCATTTTAAGATGATACATTAAGCCCCCACTTTAGCGGGAGTGCAGAAATTGAATGTGCTCATGGTAAAGTTAGAGTAAAATGGATCCTAGTGGATTGCAATGAGATAGAATATCACTAAGTCAGGGATATGAGCCCCCAAACCAAGGATTCTAACTCAACATACATACATGCCTACATAAGTAAGACAAGAACAACACCATATATATCATAGCTTCATGACTAATCCTACTAGCATGAAAGAAAAAGAGAGAAAAGAGACAGTGATTACCTCGCCTAGTAAGATGCCCACCTTACTATGAATCACCATGGAGGGAGAGCCCAGCAGGTTCACCCATAAACTATGGTTGTATTTGTAAAATCATCTTCTGATGGCTTTTTGAAAATATCCATAGATCAACATTCTTGTATCACTATGGAATATAGAATGCGTGTCCATTCAGGATTTAGCAACTTATCTGCGTTACCTTTTGAGGATTTAGCATATTGTAAAATAAAAATGGTGTGTATCTCTTCAAGGTTTAGCAACTTAAGTGCATTACCTTCCAAGGATTTAGCAAACATAAAAGCAAAAATGCGTGTCTCTTCAGGATTTAGCAACTTATGTGAGTTACCTTCCAAGGATTTAGCATGTTGTAAAATGTAAATATATGTAAATTATAGTACAATTGAGACCCTATATATTCCCCCTTCCTTATCATGGCTACGCACTAGGCAGGATAAGGAATAAGAAGGGAGGATACCTACTTCACAAGGTAAAGAGATATCCAACTTAACAACAATGTATACCATATTCTTAGTGAAGAGTATTGACCCTTATATCTAAGAACATAGATATTTGTGAAATGGATATGTCTCCTATGGAAAAAGGATCCTCAAAGAGGAAGAGATCTTATCAACAAGAGCCCTACCAGAGAGGAGTGCTTAGGATAAAATGTCATCTTCAAAAGGCAAGAGGGACCCAAGACTCAACCATCAAGCTCCTTGAAATGAAGAGGATGAGGAATCTTGGAATGAAGGATTAAAAACTCTAACCAAAAAGCAAGGGCAAGAGTTTATAGAGAACATAATTTTCAAAATAAATAAGATGTAGTGACCGAGGACAATCACCTCTAAAATAAGGGGGTGTCAATGGTCAAAACATAGATCTTTATAAGGAAACTAATGTTTGCAACATAAATGAATGCCACTAAGCTAAGGAAAGTAGATCCTTAGATAGAGATAGAAGGAGATAGTACCTTGCTCCCCAGAGATGATAGCAAACGATAGATCAAATTATATCAAAGTTATAAAAATAAGAGATATCCCTACAAAAAAAATGTCCTTGAAAGAAAATCATGTGTAGGAAGTTATAAGGATAGAATGCAGAAAGAATAAGCAATTATACTCAAAACATCAATCATGCAAAGAATATAATGGATCCTATAAGACTGTAATAGAATACCTCTTGCCCCCCAATTTAAGAGACAAGAAGAGAAACATAGTCTAACTTGTAGAAGAATGAGGGGAATGCCCTATGTCAAAATTATGAAGAAATTGTAATACCACTCGGGAATAAGATATAATTCTACGAGAAGCTCTATCTCTAACATATAATTTAAAATGCACACAATTAGCAAGTAAATGTTTATTACTATTGTGGAAAGGACATTTGTACTTATGTAAAGCATTTTTTGGAATAGGTTTTAAGTTTTATTTCTTAGAATTCATTAACTGGACATACACTTTCTTAGCCACATCTTGAGGAGTATCAGGATGATCTAAGGTAGGTGTTGGAAGAAGAATATCAAGAGGACGATAGTTAATATCAGCCACATGAAATTGAGAAGATGAAAAACCTATACCATGCATATCATGTTTAGGAGGTACATTGATCGGGTTTTTAATGCCATGTTCATTAACACCAAGTCCTAAACCCTTATAACCTTGTTTATCTACCATAGTGTATCTAGTAGTATACCTATCTTGCATAGCATTTATGGGAGTGGATTGATTATGATGTTCATGAGAGAATGTTGTATAAGGTGGAACAATGGTTTTAGGAGAAGTTTCTTTGGATTTCCCTTTATTATATCCATGGGTAGGATAAGAAGGAGAAGGTAAATCTAGAAATTCTTGCACATCCTCATCTTGTACCATAGTTTGAGCCTTAACAAAAGTATGAGAAGAACTAGGGATGGAAGATGGAAGAATAGGAGTGG
>MU228217.1:1977518-2006274 GCA_018584345.1 Thuja plicata
TAATGTCATGGAAGGTACGCTCACTTGACAAAAGTAGATGCGCCTATAGTGGCAAATGCATCAGAATCCCCCCATGGCACTTTATAACACAGTGCGGGTACAAAAACCGAACCAGGTGTGCAAGATCAAAGAATGCAGAAGAAGGCACTTTATCTCAGTGCGTTTATAGAACAAATGCATCAAAAATAGCATGCAAGCTCAGATGTCATAAAGTAGAGTGCACTAAGAAACCAGAAGAAGAGATCCCCAGACCTGTAGAACCAAGCACACCACCAGAGGGCATAAGCTGTATAACTCAGAGGAGTGAAAACCTGGAGCAGAATCTGGAAGAAATACCTCTGCCACTAAAAAGTACATAGAATCAGCTTTCCGACGATATCTTGTTTGCCGAAAAAGGAGTCCGGATGAGCCAGATATGACTCTCGGAAGGCAAAACAAGACATCGGACTTCAATAGCAAAAAAAGCTATCGAAACGGTGGAACTCAAAAACCTAATCACCATAATCGGAAAGATCTTGGAAAGAGATTTTTGACGATATAAAGAAGTTGAAAAAAGACCTCCGTATGCTCCCTATAGAGAGAAAAAGGTGAAAAAGGCCCAAAATGCCCTAAAAGGCTTACAAATGACCCCCAGGGGCTAAAAAAATTGAGCCCCGGGTGCATGGCACATGCCGGGGGCTAAATCCAGGCACCTGGTCACCAATGTGACCACCCGCTAGCGCCAAAGGGGCCCGCGGGGCTGACAAGAGAGCCATCGGTGGCGGAATGGGCCGCAACGGCGGCGGGGTGGAAGAATCCCGGCTGAGCGGCGCAGTACCAAAGCGGGGCGGCGCAGACTGAGGCTGCGGAAGGTAGCAGTGGCGGGTTTGCGGAGCGGCTTGGGCCGTGGAGGCAGGGCGCCAGGCGTTGCTGAGCACACGGCGGCGGGGGCCGCGGAACATACGGGCGGCGGGGGCCGCTGGCGACGGGGACGCAGAAAACAAGGGTGGGCGGCCGGCCACCGACTAGCTGCGGTGGCGCGGCGGTGGCACGGTGGTGCCCAAATAAAAAATGCACTGACTACGTAAATTTAAACGCAGTAAAACACATAAAATGTGTTTTTTTTAATTATTTTTTTTATTTTTCCCATCCGTACGGCCCTCGGGAGGGCAAGAAAATTTTCCCAGAGCCCCGGAGCCCAAAATGGTCAAAATTTTATATGATTTCAACTCTCACGGGCCTTCTGGACGCAATGGTGGAGTCCTTTTCGGCTCAAACAGCTACGAAAAAAAGAGACCCCCCCAGAACCAGAGACAAATGCCAGAAAAGAATCTGAGAGCTTCAAACCCTCGCTGCTTCAACAGAGAACGAACAGCCGGATGCAGGAGAGCTCTGATACCATGTAGAGATTGATGAATTTCAATCTACCCAAGAACACCTGCATGCATAGCTATTACAAATAGAATGAAACAGACAGAAGAGAGAAGGGAATCAGCTATGGCGGCCGATAGGCCAGAGAGTGCAAACACATGCTGACAGAAAATATGTTCTATATTCAACAATGAAATGATTTACAAACTCCTTAAGAATTACAAAGCGGACAATCCTTATAAAGGATGCCAAAACCCTAAAAAGGGAAACTAACAGAAATAGAAACTACCTAAGGTTAGCTTAAGAAAACTAGAGTGAATAGGGAAGTTACTAATTAGATCATAAGGATTTAAATTAGTAACCTCGATATGCTATTACTCTAACAGTCCAAACCATTTTGATGCTCCTTATGTTAGGGATGGTGCAAAAAGCCTAACAGCTACATCTTCATGTTGCACTACCAATATAGCAGTGGCTACATTAAATGTATTTAAGTGTTCCTCTACTAAAGCCTTACCATCTCTAGAGAACTTAGAAAGAACATCTTTAACACCCTTTGGAAGGGCATTATGACCATCAAGTGCAAGAGGACCAACTTGTTGTGGGTCCACAACACACACCCCATTTTGGTCCTCTTTCCATGGGGACCCCCCCTGTTCTTTTTGTCTTTTTGTCATGTCCACCCCTTGAGGAGATCCAGTCAGCCTCCAAAAAAGATTACTGAAACTGAAGGAGATAGAAGAAGAAGCGTTTTTAGCCTTTTGGCCTTTCAGAGGATCTAAGTCCCCTGAAAGATCGGAATGGCTGAAAGGCCAAAGACCTGATCTTTCGGCCCTTTCAGCCTTTCAGAGGACTTAGGTCCTTCGAAATATCGAAAGGGCCGAAAGGCCAAAGACTCAACCTTTCAGTGATTTTGGAGTCCAAAATCACCGAAAGGCCGAATGTTCTTGGTCTTCATTCTTTTTTCATCCTTTTGGCGTTTGATAACCCCAAAACTACCGACATCCTCTTCTCACTTCACTTTGCATTTTTAGTTTTTTTCTCCCACTCCCATTTTCCCTTTGTTTCTCCTCATCGACCGCTTCTACCTCCAAGCCACCTGGTTTTCCTCCCCTGCTTGTCCATCTGAGGTAAGTCCTCCTCACTCTCTTTTCTCTTCTAGTTTTCATCTAGGTCTAGTTTTGTTTGTCTTTTCAGTGCGCCTAAGCTTTTCCAGCCAAGGGCACTCTATTTTGTTGTCCTTTGGGGCTTTTGTGTCTTCATGCGTCGACAGGGACGTCCCTCCCTATAAACCCTAGGGTTTCCTGGTATTGTCAATTCTAGGTTTAGGGTTTTCACATTTTTTTAGTCACGACACCTATCGCAGGTTTTCAGCCTCCAAATGGCTAAAAACTAGATCCTCATCCTTGCTAAGTGTTGTTTCGGACATTTCAGCCTTATGGATGTCTGAAAGGTCCAAAAGTATGAAAAGATAGATCTTTGAAACCCCCCGAGTACAATGTTTGAATCTTCGAAACTCAATAGACTTGGCCTCACCTTTTCGCTTGTTTTCACTTTCAAACTTTTCATCTCTGATCAAGTTTTTGGTGTCTGAAACCCCAAAAGGTCTAAAATTTCAAAAACTTACACTTCTAGCTTGCTTTCATAGTTTAAATTGTTTGCTTTTTTTGGTCCAATAAACTACTGATATTTGTCTTGTCTTACAGGAATGACTGAACCCAAGATAGCATCCCCAACGAAGTATCTATACAAGGGGAATCCCCTTGGCTCAAAGGTGGGGAACAAACATAGTGAGATAACTGATACTGACATCGGGAAAGTGGATTGGAATGAATTCCTAACCCAGTGCTCCCAACTAGAAAATAGGTCCAAGGACTGTACCTCATTAGCCCTATCTGAGCTGGTAAATGCAGCTGCACACCCCTTGGCTATTACATCTTCAGAATTGATCATCACCCTAGCCCACCATTATGATTCAGAAAAAAGGGTGGTAGTGAACTTAGAAGACTAGGTTGTACTGGACATCAGGCTAGATGTCATCAAAGACATCTTTCACCTCCACAAAGGTGTAGATAAGTTCTATGATTTTTACATTGAAAAGGGGAACAAATGGTTTGGCAATAGGGAGCAAGCTGCAAATGAGATGATGAAAAATGAATACCTCAAACAACCACTTCCCAAGAACAAACTGGACAAGATAGACCTCCAGAGAGGTTATATCAAGGATGATATCAAGACAGCTATAACAATGATAAGTAGGGTGTATGGTTTACCACAGTCCACCCAACTTGAGCATTGGATGATCCTAATGATAGAGAGGATCAGGGAATGAAAGGAAAGGTTTGACTGGGGCACTATTGTAAGTGACAACCTGGATGAGAAGTTGACAGCAGTGAAGCATAACCCAAAGTTCTACATGAGCACTTACATAATGTACCTACTAGCTGCACGGGAAGATTACCCTGAACTCACCAAGAGGAGAAGCCTAAATGATCCAAATGCATGGCCCCATCTTGTATACCCGCAATTGGTAAAAGAAGCAAACATGTAAGAGGATTCCCCTGATTACAGAATAGTCAACGATGCATTCATTTTCGCAGTCATTCGATCTATTGAGGGTGACTTTGCTAAAATAATGTCAGAGGAAGTTGTGGCCAAGGTGAAGGCCATTGGGGCTTATTTCATCCAGTTTAGGACATTTACCTACATTCAGATAGCTGGGTCAACCATGCAACCAAAGAAGCTACCCAGGTATCCATCTAACTGGATAATCATATTAGAGATGGTGAGGCAGCTCGTGGATGCATATGAGCACATCATGCATAAGAAGAAGTACTGTTGGGACTTTCCCATCTCTTTGGGACCCTATACACTGCATGACATGAAGGTCTGCAAATCCATTGCTTTTGAATGGGATGCTTGCCCCTTGCAAGTTTACAAGATGGTGCGAGATCGCTTTGACCCCATAGGTACTTATAGCCATATCATCGGCAGATTCTATGTACATGAGCCACATCTGGAAGATCATTGAATAAACTATATAGATTACCATGAGGTCAGAATCTAAGACTACTATAGAATGAACCTAACCCTGGCAAAAGAGGTGTTGAAGGTTCCTATTTCCCTGAAGATATGGGAATGTGATTCAGAGGATGTCCTAGAAGACATTTACACATAAGATAAGGTATATGACCAGCCAATCATGAACGCCAAGTTAGATAAAGATGAGAATGATGACATAGACTTCAGGGCAAGGCATGTGATAAAAACCACCATATCTTGGATCAAGAGTCCACACAAGATGAGTCCGATCACGGAGAAGACATTAATGGAGCCCCCCAAGAAAGTAGAGAAACAATGAGGAGAAAAGTCAATAGCTCCTAAATATAAGAAGGCCCCCCCTCAGAAGCCAAGAATGGTGTATGGTCATGAATGACCAGTTGAATATGGCTCCAATCTTAGGCCTAAGAAAACTAGAATGACGGGCTAAATTGACCCACCAGAACGATTGTCACAACCCCAATCAGGAGAGGGCCCATCCACCTCTAGCCAATCTTCCCCCACCACTGAGAAGAAGACCTATAAGAGGAAGAAGAGTTCTGAATCTCCATAGTTGGAGACTATACAAGAAGATCCCAAAGAAGAGGACACGAATGAGCCCTTAGTCCGGAAGACCAGGTTGCAGAAAAGGAGAGAAAAGGAGACTACTAAGAAACATAGAGAGGATCCCAAAGAACAAGATAATCCTATAGATCCACTAGGCCCGGATAAATTCATGCTTTCTGACTTTGAAGGACTTGAAGGCTTTTTGGATCAGGGCCAAGATACATACACTGGGAGACCACCACTCATACAACCTCAGGTAGCCCTTACTCCTCCACCAGTCTAGTTCACCAATCCTCTGATGAATGTTCCTACTTCACTAGTAGGCCCAAATTCTGCTCTAGGGCCTAAAACCCAAGACAGTGGGGTAACTCAGAGTTTGGTAATAGATGATGTAGCTGGAGGGAGTTATATTTTCACTCCACCACCCCACATACTTACTCCACCAACTTCCCTACCAACTCCAAAACCTCCTCGTACACCAACTCCACCCCTATCTATTACCACTACCTCCTCATCTCCCACTCCAATCATGCCAACACTTATCCCTCAACCTAAATCCCACCGACATGTGCCATCCAAGCAACCAAAGGAGCATCAGGCATAGAAGACATATTACCTTTTCAGACCTCACTAGAGGCTATGACCGGTCTCAAGCCAGATGTGGTAATTGATTCATCAACTGACAAAGGCCCGGAGAAGGAAAGGGATAAAGAGGTCAGTGAACCAGATAAGGAAGATGAGGAAATACAAAGGGGTTCAGAGGGGGATAGAATGGAGGAAGGAGAAGAGGCAGAGAAGGAATCAGAATAGGGAATAGCCCCAGGGCAGCAAGGCTTGACCCCAATCCTCCATATGGCACCATATGAGCCAGTAACTACCTCTGGTAAACCTACTTCATTTACCAAGGAGATACAACCTCAGAGAAGAACCTACACAAGTGAACTGGACGGAGAAGACACAAGTATAACTGCGGTGAAGCAAGCTTTCCACCATGCAAATACGAGTGTGCCAGTTAAAACTATGTCATATGTGACCCAAGACCCTAAAGGTCGATGGAAAGCACAAATAGCTATCCCACCCCTAAGCACCTCTCAAACTATGGGCTCAACAAGAGACTATACATTCAAGGAGGTAGACTTGGGGGAACCGACCAGGGAAGGAAGCAAAACATTAGCAGTTTTGGGACTCAAACATGCTCTAGGGTTCATGAGTAAGGACGAAGAAACCATAAAGTCTTTAATGGACCAAAATGAGGCTCTAAAAAGGGTCATTCAAAAGATGGTGGGTCCCATTGACCCAAATTGTTCGGAGGCTTCATTACAAGCCTTGATTGATAAAAGGGCTATGCCAGATTTGCCGGCAGGATTAACCCCCTCTTTCATCCAGGTGAGTGTCGATTGGATAAATGACTTCAAAAAGTTCAGAGAGAAGGCAATCCCATAAATATTTAGGCCATACTAGACCATTTTTGTTGAGATTAATTCCCTCACTGACCTGGTGGAAGATGACAGCGGTATGAATGCCGAGGTAGCTAAGCGGCAGGCAGCCCTCAAGGATTTAGAAGTAATTAAAAAGCAACACTTCCAAATTTTGGTGAAGATTTATGAGGGTGAAGAATTGGAAAAATTTGAGACTTGGATCAAATAGATGACCAAAATAATTAAGGTCTACAAGAAACATCAGGCCCTTGTACAAGAAAAGTAGGAGGAGGTAATAAAATGGGTCACAGATATAGATACCTTCTTCACAAAGATTGGCCTCACCGTTTACCGAGACGAAAGCCAACAGGCTCTACATCCCTCCAAGGAAGTGGTCCAATAGTTTAGAGACATTCTGACCGGAGTTAGTACCAAGGAGGCCTTACAACAACTATTCTGCATGAAGAATGAGATACATAGGATGTCACAACATGAAGATGAGATCACATTCTTCGCTTCTGAACTAACTATCTTCAGAGAGAAGCTAGAACGAAGGGTCACAAAAGTAAAAAGGAAAGAGATCAATTTTGAGGAAATCCAAGAGATAATGCAGAGGCTCTGAGCAGCTCACCTTGAATTCTTCACTGGATAAATTTTCATGATTCAAATACCAGATAGACCAGGTAGTATTTTCATACTTGGTTAAAATTCACCAAGGCAGGTTTTCGGCCTTTCGGCCCATACAGTAAAGAAATTTTTTTGGCCTTTTGGCCAGCAAAGTTTTCAACCTTCGGCCTTCTCAAAGTTTTTTGGCCTTTTGGCCTACAACAAGTCTGAACTTTTGGACCTCTGAATTTTGAGGATTTAAAAAAAAAAGCACCTGGGAAATTCTGAAGACATTAAAATTTTGGGGTAGAGGTCGGGGTCTGAAACAACTGGGTGTTTTCAGCGAGGTCACTTTTCTCAACACCATTTTGACTCTAGATTAGATCAATGGACAACTTGAGTTCATTTCATAGGAACTAAGGGTCTCGTATCAGTTCCCCACTGTCAAAAATGACCCAGATGAAGAATCCAAGAAGAACAACAAGAATCAAGAAGAAGACTCTTAGTTCGCAGAAGGAGTTCTCTTTCTTTCTCTTTCTCTTCTTTGATGGATTTTTCCCTCTTTGCATGAGAAAATGGATTATAAATGGGTTTAAAATCCATGCAAGTTAGATGGTATCAGTTAGCAGTAGTTTCCCTTCAGCAAAGTTCTAGTTTTAAGCTTTTATTCTCTAGTTTAGACTCTCTGATGCCCTAGCTCCGAAAATCAGAGTTGTAGATCAAAACTCTATATATTGTAATCAAAACACAATGTAAAAGACTGACTTTTTAATACAATAAAGATCTACATTGGGTGCTTCATTCTTGGTGTGTGAATTACTACTATCTATGCAAAGTTATTGAATGTATGCTTGCATTATTCTTTACTTTCAAAGAGCCCTTTGTGTTGTTGTGTTTCAAATTTGTGCTACTTTTAGTTGGAGTTTGCTGCTATGTATCTACCTTGCTATGATGAATGTGTGGAGGAGATCATCTTTATGCTTAACGATAAATCCATCTCATGGGTGCGCACATCTTGGTGGCTTTGCGATTTGATAGATTTTGAATATCTTGAATAAATGAATACATCTTCTCTCCAAACGCTTGCATCCGTGAAGTAGTGAATTGTGACTTGGTCTAATTTATGCTTCGTGGGTTGTTCCAAATCTCTCCAGCATTCAATTTGCAAGGAAGGGTTTATGGCGGTTTATGTCCTTAGGATTTCAATTTTTTGTAATTTTCTTCCTTTCTTGTTACCCTTCTCTCATTTCAAACGCTTTCATTAATTCTAAAATTACCATCTTGAAAAACACAAAATTGCATTTTATTTACGAACACCATATTGGTTAAAATAGAAAATACCCAAAAAAGATAATTAACAATGTTTTGCAGTTTGCTATCTTGAACGTACTAGCAAAGGCCTCCTCATGAACAATCACATTTATCTTCAACTAAGTAACCAAGCAGGTTGTGACCCAACCCCAGAGAACCTTGGGAATAATTTTGTTATTCTTTCAAGAGAGGAGATCAAATCTCGAGATCCTAGCAAGTTGGCTTGTGTTAAAACAATGCTCAACAGAAGTGGCACTAGAAGGAGGGCCTCAAGACTCAAGAGCTGGATAATATTGGATCTGTCTCCCCAGAGAGATTTGAACATGTGCTTATATCATCTCCAAAAATAGGCTAGTTTCTCAAACTCACTCACCACCGAAGGGCTCGCAGTGACAAGGGTAAAGCAAGGGATAAATCTTCTCATCACCTTGACGCACCTCAAAATCCTCTACGATAGCAATCTCACATCGCTGCCCCAACTATTGCTGTAGCCATCAATCAAAATTAGAACTTGCTAAATCAAAATTTGCAGCAACCTCGTCCGATGGCCTTTTTTTCTAAGGAAACAAGCTCACCTTTGAACTTTGTCAGACAGCTCCATGAGTTACCTAAATATCCAGAGAAGTTTTGTACATGATTCATATATGGAAAATCTAGGATAGCGGAAGAACATATCCATGCCTTCAAGGAAATTTGCAACTGTAAAGAGATTTCCCACCAAGACGTTGTATGTCATCTCTTCCCATATACCTTGGGAGAATTTGCATACAACTGGTACCTTAATTTACCACGAGGGTCTATCTCAGTATGGAATGACTTTGAAACCAAATTCCTTAATCAATTCAAATTATATGTTGATCCTGCTGCGACACATCACTAGTTCATAACCACAAGGAAATATCCTAAGGAGCCCATCGCTATGTTTAATCATCGCTTTCAAAAAATGCATCAAAAGCTGGAAGCTCCTTACACTATAGCAGATGAGGTTGTCATACAAGTTTACCTAGAAGATCTAGACCCATTCACCTCAATCTTTCTACGAAGGCTTCCCCTGGTAGATAGAGATACAATTGAAAAGGTGTATAATGAGGCCATCACCTTTACTTAGCAAATGGAACCACAAGAAGGAAGCTATGCGGCTGTGCCCATCCCAAGTAATTTTGTTGTCCCACACCTCCCAAGGAGAAAGAATGTTGTTGCTGACGTATTGGCAGTCTCAGCCAGTTCACTACATCCAATGGAGAAATCCAAACTAAAGAAATTCTTAGTTGAACTTGTTGCAGCCCCAGCCATTCCAGATAATATCACTAACTTCCAAGTCTTCTAGGATGATCAGCATATCTTAGAGTTCATCATGTGCATCGACATATTTGAAAAGAAGATCATAGATGAAGATAAAGAAGGTGAGGAGATAGTTGAACCTGAAGAGCCTGATGTTCATGGTGTCATAAACCTAAAGACCAATGCCATACCCAAGGGAATAATAAAACTAGAGAGAATTTTTGACAGTGATAAGACTGCTATGAAAGGATGCCCCGACATAGCATCTAATGGTAAAGAATGTGACACCTACAACCTAAGCACGGAAGAAGAACCAAGAGAAGTCCACATCAGAAAGGTGGGAACCAAAGAAGAGAGGGAGAAGATGGTCTAGCTCCTCCCTCAATATCGAGATGTCATAGCATGGAGTTATGAAGAATTGAAGACATATGACACCTCAGTCATAGTGCACAACATCCCTTTGAAACTAGATTCTAAGCCTTTCATGCAATGACAAAGACTGTGAATCCCACTATGGAACCCTTAATTCAAAAGGAATTCCAAAATCTGCTCGACGCCAGGATCATCTTCCCGATTCAACATTATACATGGGTTGCAAACTTAGTGCCTGTGAGGAAAAAGACTGGAGAAATTAGATTATGCATAGACTTTTGGAACCTCAACAAGTCCTCTCAAAAGGATAATTATCCACTCCCATCTCTAGAAAAAGTGTTGTAGAAGGTTAATGGATCTCAAATGATGTCATTCCTAGATGGTTATTCTGGATACAACCAGGTGATGGTACAAGAAGAGGACCAACTGAAGATAGCATTCACAACTAAATGGGGAACTTTTGCGTACCGATGAATGCCCTTCAGACTGATTAATTTCGGAGCCACCTTTCAAAGAGAAATGGACATAGCCTTCAAAGGACTAGTAGGGAAATGCATTATCATCTACATGGATGATCTCATAGTCTACTCAAAGCTAAGAGCCGATCACATAAACGACCTCAAGAAGTGCCTTCAAAGGTGCAGAGAATTCAGGATATCCCTCAATCCCAAGAAATACGTGTTTGGAGTAACTGAAGGAAAGCTTTTAGGACATATCATCTCCAAAAATGGGATATCCATTGACCCTGAAAGGGTGGAGGCGATCCTAAAATTGACACCACCTCATAGCCGCAAGGAATTGAATTCTTTCTTTGAGAAGATTAAATTCATCAGGAAATTCATCAGTGGTTTTGCGGAAATAGTAAAACCATTGAACGACATGCTCAAGAAAGATGCCAAGATTGAATGGGCTCTCCTAGCCAAAAATTATTTCAACCAAATTAAGAACACCATTGCTATGGCACCAAACCTTGCTAGCCCTAACTACACCCTCCCATTCAAAGTTTATTCTTTTTCGTTAGAACATTCCTGCACTGGCATCCTCATGCAAAAGAAGAACGGTGAAGATGAAAGGCCCATCACCTTTATGAGTTTCGCTTTCAAAGATTCTGAGCTCAGATACCCAAACCTAGATAAGCAGTCATTTTCTCTTGTCAAGGCGGTGAAAAAATTTAGACACTATATTCTAAGGAGTAAAGTCATCAGGATAGTTCTAGATGCAACAGTTAAATCCCTCCTGATGCAGAATGAGTTAGGTGAACGGAGAGGAAAATGGATGGAAACCCTCCAAGAGTTTGACCTAGAAATCCAACTGATGAAGCTAGTGAGGGGCCAAGGCCTAACAAAACTGATCTCTAAGTTTGACGAAGGTCTGGTCTGCCAAACATACACTGATCAAGGTGTAATCACTGATATATGGTACCGGGACATAGTGTACTACCTATTGCATAACTTCTGCCCCAAAGAAATGAATGCATCCAAGAGGAGAGCTCTAAAGATCAAAAGTAGCTCTTACATGCTAAAAGGTGGAAAAATATACAAACACAATTACAAGGGTTTAGTTTTAAGATGCCTGGATAGAATGGAGGCAAAGCAAATTCTAGTGGACTTTCATGATAAATACAGAACGGGACATGGATCGGCGGAAGCCACTGCCCACAAAATCCTGAGGGAAGGATATTTCTAGGCCATAATATTTAAATATACTGGTGAACATGTGAGATCTTGCCACACTTGCCAAACCAGTGGAACTCGAGAGAGAAATCTAGTGATGCCCTTACAACCAGTCTATGAGGTATGCCCATTCGCCCAATGGGGCTTAGATTTTTTTCGAGTGATTAACCCCCCTTCATCTACAGGACATAAGTTTATTTTGATAGCTACTAACTATTGCACATGCTAGACAGAGGTGCAAGCACTACAAAATTGTACCATTGAGGTCGTAACCAAGTTCATAGAGGAACGCATCATAACTAGGTTCAGAATGGCATTCTATCTGGTATGTGATAATGCTCCCTCTTTTTCCTCAGCATCGCTCATGCAATGGGCCTTCAAAAACTAGGTAATCCTAAAGCTCTCTTCAAATTACTATCCACAAGGCAATGGTGTAGCAGAGTCTACAAAAAAAAATCTGACGATAGTGATCAAACACCTCCTGGATGACAACCCCACGGACTGGTACACGCAGCTGAAATATGCTTTGTGGACCAGTCACGTAAGGATCAAGAATGCCCTGGGGATGTCTCCATATCATCTAGTCTACAGCTTGCAACCAGTCTTTCCTATGAATCTGAAGATCCCAATTTTGAGATTCATGGACCAATATGTAGGGGAGGAAGATCAGGTACAAGTCAGACTCATGAATCTCCTCAACTTAGAGGAGAAATGAAATTTAGCCCTAGAACATGTATCAAAACATCAGGCTATAGTCAAAAGGTGGTTCAAAAAGAGAGATACCATCAAATCCTTTAGGATCTCTGACCTTGTCCTCATGTGGGATAAGGTAAAAGAAAAGCCAGGCAGCCACACCAAGTTCCAAAGACTGTGGTTCAGCCCCTACCAAATATCAGAGATCCTGGGGGACAACACTTTTAGGATCATCACACTGGACGGAGAGTTGACCCAATTTCCTGTTAATGGGAAATTCCTCAAACATTACTTTGGATCCTAAGGGGGACTATCTTTCATCCCTTGTACCATAGTCACTTTTGCATTTTTTCCTTTTTTTTCGTTCTCACCGTCAGTCCTTTCTTCCACTCATGTTTGTTATTCTCTTTTGTCGGGGCTTGTTTTGTTGTTTCAGGTCAGTATGTTTTGGATCCAATCCAAGTTTTCCCACAAGGGGAGAAAAGGTATTTCGTAGTCAAATTTCTCCAAGGATACATGCAGTGTGAGAGAACCTTCCCAAGAGACAAGGTAGTGATGATTATCATTAACAGACAAGAAGAAGTTCAAAGTTTGGTCATCCTGATCACAAAGCACATTAAAGAAATAGAACCTAAGGGCATTGGTTTCTAAGGAATTTTCCAACTATAACTAGCCTGAGTGCATAGGTTTGGGTACCCACCTATCTCAAAACCCAAGTTTGAACTGAATTGCGAAGGCACAAACCAAAAAAAAAGGAGAGCCAAAAAGGAATGCAAGAGAAACACTCAAAAGAAAAGTGCCCCAAAGAGGTCACGAGTAAACCATTCTGGAAACACCGCCTAATCATTTCTCGGACAAGAAAAAAGAAGAAGAAGAAAAGGGGTTATGAACCTGAATGCATGGAACACATTAATGTCCATGAGCTTGATACATTTTCAAGCAAACGACAAAAACAAAATGATTTTTCCAAAAGACGAAGCTCTCACAAAGAAAGAAAGTTGTAGCCCAGCAGACAGGATGGACTTGGGTGATTATGACAACCTCTAATGGGGCTATGGACGCCTGGCTGGTAGTAGAGAAAGGTTATACTTGGGATTCAGGGAAAACTTTGTTAGGGCTATGGATGCCTAACTGGCAGCAAAGCTCTTTTCGAGAAGCCCTGGTTTATTTGGCAAAGGTTGGAAATAGCTGGTGAGCACCTTGGTAATCACAACCCAGGGTCCACAAATAAACACATATGAACACACACAAGGAAAATAATAGAATAACCTTAGATTGGAGGTCATTGGAGAATCATCGACTCCACCACCTCTTGGTTTTGTTCTACTGCAAAGTTACTTTCTAGAAGAGTGTTGATGATAAAGAAATGCCTTGGTCATTCCTCCTTTTTTCAGGGCTATTTTTTGTGGGTCCACAACACACACCCCATTTTGGTCCTCTGGCCATGGGGACCCCCCCTATTCTTTTTGTCTTTTCGTCATGTCCGCCCCTCGAGGAGATCTAGTTAGCCTCCGAGAAAGATTACTGAAACTGAAGGAGATAGAAGAAGAAGCTTTTTCAGCCTTTCAGCCTTTTAGAGGACCTAAGTCCCTCGAAAGATCGGAATGGCTGAAAGGTCGAAGACCTGATCTTTCAACCCTTTTGACTTGATCAGAGTCTAAAATCACCGAAAGGCCGAATGTTCTTGGTCTTCATTATTTTTTCAGCCTTTCGACGTTTGATAACCCTAAAACTACTGACGTCAGCCCGCGGGTTATAAAAGAGGTGACTTCCTCTTCTCCCTTGCTCGTCCGTCCAAGGTAAGTCCTCCTCGCTCTCTTTTCTCTTCTGGTTTTCATCTAGGTCTAGTTTTGTTTGTCTTTTTAGTGCGCCTAGTGCTTGTCTAGCCTAGGGCACTCCATTTTGTTGTCTTTTTGGGCTTCTGTGTCTTCATGCATTAACAAGGATGTCCCTCTCTATCAACCCTAGGGTTTCCTAGTGTCATCAAGTCTAGGTTTAGGGTTTTCACATGTTTTTAGTCACGACACCTACCATAGGTTTTAAGCCTTCGAATGGCCAAAAACTAGATCCTCATCCTTGCCAAGTGTCATTTTGGATGTTTTGGTCTTTCAGATGTCCGAAAGGTCTGAAACTCTAAAAAGCTGGATCTCTGAAACCCCCTAAATTTGGTGTCTGAATCTTTAAAACCTGACGAACTTGGCCTCACCTTTTTTCCTATTCACACTTTCAGACTTTTCATCTCCAATCAAGTTTTCAGTGTCTGAAACCCCGAAAGGTATGAAAGTGCAAAAATTTACACTTTTAGCTTGCTTTCGTAGCTTAAATTATTTTATTTTTTTGGTCCAATAAGCTACTAATATTTGTCTTGTCTTGCAGGAATGACTGAACCCAAGATAGCATCCCCAATGAAGTATCTATACAAGGGGAATCCCCCTGGCTCAAAGGTGGGGAACAAACATAGTGAGATAACTGATACTGACATCGGGAATGTGGATTGGAATGAATTCCTGACCCAGTGCTCCCAACCAGAAAATAGGTCCAAGGATTGTACCTCATTAGCCCTATCAGGGTTGGTAAGTGTAGCTGCACACCCCATGGCTGTTACATCTTCAGAATTGATCATCACCCTAGCACACCACTATGATTTAGACAAAAGGGTGGTAGTGAACTCAGAAGGCCAGGTTGTATTGGACATCAAGTCGGATGTCATTGAAGATGTCTTTCACCTTGACAAAGGTGTAGATAAGTTCTATGATTTTTACACTGAAAGGGGAACAAATGGTTTGGCAATAGGGAGAAAGATGTAAATGAGATGATGAACAATCAATACCTCAAACAACCACTTCCCAAGAACAAATTGGACAAGATAAACCTCCGGAGAGGTTATACGAAGGATGATATCCAGGCAGCTATAACAATCATAAGCAGGGTGTATGGTTTACCACAGTCCACCCAACTTGAGCATTGGATGATCCTACTGATAGAGAGGATTAGGGAACGGAAGGAAAGGTTTGACTGGGGCACTATTGTAAGTGACAACCTGGATGAGCAGTTGACAAAAGTGAAGCATAACCAAAAGTTCTACATGAGCACTTACATAATGTACCTACTAGCTACACGGGCAGATTACCCCGGCCTCACCAAGATGGGAAGCCTAAATGATCCAAATGCATGGCCCCATCTTGTATACTTGCAGTTGGTAAAAGAAGCAAACATGTCAGAGGATTCCCCTAATTACAGAATAGTCAACGATGTGTTCATTTTGTCAGAGGAAGTTGCAGCCAAGGTGAAGGCCATTGGGGCTTATTTCATCCAGTTCAAGACATTTACCTACATTCGGATAGCTAGGTCAACCATCCAACCAAAGAAGCTACCCAGGTATCCATCTGACTGGATAATCATATTGGAGATGGCAAGGCATCTCGCGAATGCATACGAGCACATCAAGCATAAGAAGAAGCATTGTTGGTACTTTCCCATCTCTTTGGGACCCTATACACTACAGGACATGAAATTCTGTAAATCCATTTATTTTGAATGGGATGCTTGCCCCTTGCAATTTTACAAGACAATGCGGGCTCATTTTGACCCCATAGGTACTTATAGCCATATCATTGGCAGATTTTGCGTACATGAGCCGCATCTGGAAGATCATTGGATAAACTATATAGATGACCATGAGGTTACAATCTGAGATTACTGTAGAATGAACCTAACCCTGGAAAAAGAGGTGTTGAAGGTTCCTATTTCCCCGAAGATATGGGAATGTGATTCAGAGGATGTCCTAGCAGACATTTACACACAAGATAAGGTATATGACCGGCCAATCATGAACACCGAGGTAGATAAAGATGAGAATGATGACATAGAATTTAGGGAAAGGCACGTGATAAAAACCACCATATCTTGGATCAAGAAGCCACACCAGATGAGTCTGATCCCAGTGAAGACATTAACGGAGCCCCCCAAGAAAGTAGAGAAACAATGAGGAGAAAATTCAATAGCTCCTAAATATAAGAAGGCCCCCCCTCAGAAGCCAAGAATGGTGGATGGTCATGAACGACCAGTTGAATATGGCTCCAATTTAAGGCCTAAGAAAACTAGAATGATGGTCCAGATTGACCCACCAGTAGGATTGTTACAACCCCAATTAGGAGAGGGCCCATCTGCCTCTATCCAATCTTCCCCCACCATTGAGAAGAAGACCTATAAGAGGAAGAAGAGTTCTAAATCTCCACAGTTGGAGACTGTAGAAGAAGAGCCCGAAGAAGAGGATGCGAATGAGCCCTTAGTCTGGAAGACTAGGTTGCAAAAAAGTAGAGAAAAGGAGACTACTAAGAAACATAGAGAGGATCCCAAAGAACAAGATAATCTTATAGATCCACTAGGCCCAGATGAATTCATTCTTTTTGACTTTGAAGGACTTAAAGGCTTTTCAGATCAGGGCCAAGATACATACATTGAGAGACCACCACTCATACAACCTTAGGTATCCCTTACTCCTCCACTGATCTAGTTCACCAATCCTCTGATGAATGTTCCTGCTTCACTAGTAGGCCCAGATTCTACTCCAGGGCCTAAAACTCAAGATAGTGGGGTAACTCAGAGTTTGGTAATAGGCGATGTAGCTGGAGGGAGTTATATTTTCACTCCACCACCCCACATACTTACTTCACCAGCTTCCCTACCAACTCCAACACCTCCTCCTGCACCAACTCCACCCCTGTCTATTACCACTACCTCCTCATCTCCCACTCCAATCATGCCAATACTTATCCCCTCAACCTCAATCCCACCGACATGTGCCATCCAGGCAATTGAAAGAGCAGTAGGCACAAAAGACACATCACCTTTTCAGACCTCACTAGAGGCTATGACCAGTCTCAGGCCAGATGTGGTAACTGATTCATCAGCTGACAAAGGCCTAGAGAAGGAAAGGGAGAAAGAGGTCAGTGAACCAGATAAGGAAGATGAGGAAATACAAAGGGATTCAGAGGGGGATAGAATGAAGGAAGGAGAAGATGGGGAAGGAGAAGAGGCAGAGAAGGAATCAGAATAGGGAATAGCCCCAGGGAAGCAAGGCTTGACCCCAATCCTCCATATGGCACCATATGAGCCAGTAACTACCTTTGGTTTAAACCTACTTGGTTTATCAAGGAGATACAACCTCAGAGAAGAACCTACACAAGTGAACTGGATGGAGAAGATACAAGTATAACTGTGGTGAAGCAAGCTTTCCACCATGCAAATATGAGTGTGCCAGCCAAAACTATGTCGTATGTGACCCAAGACCCTAAGGGTCAATGGACAACACAAATAGCTATCCAACCCCTGAGCACCTCTCAAACCACGGGCTCATTATTCAAGGAGGTAGACTTGGCGGAACCGACCAGGGAAGGAAGCAAAACATTAGCAGTTTTGGGACTCAAACTTGCTCTGGGGTTCATGAGTAAGGACAAAGAAACCATAAAGTCTTTAACAGACCAAAATGAGGCTCTAAAAAGGGTCATTCAAAATATGGTGGGTCCCATTAACCCAAATTTTTTAGAGGCTTCATTACAAGTGTTGATTGATAAAAGGGCTATGCTAGATTTGCCGGCAGGATTAACCCCCTCTTTCATCCAGGCGAGTGCCAATTGGATAAATGACTTCAAATAGTTTAGAGAGAAGACAATCTCATCAATATTCATGCCATACAGGACCATTTTGGTTGAGATTAATTCCCTCATCAACCTGGTGGAAGATGACGACAATATGAATGCCGAGGTAGCTAAGTGGCAGGCAACCCTCTAGGATTTAGAAGTAATTAAAAAGCAACGCTTCGAAATTTTGGTGAAGATTTATGAGGAAAAAGAATTGGAAAAATTTGAAACTTGGATCAAACAGATGACCAAAATAATTAAGGTCTACAAGAAACATCAAGCCCTTGTAGAAGAAAAGTAGGAGGAGGTAATAAAATGGGTCACAGATATAGATACCTTCTTCACAAAGATTGGCCTTAGCATTTACTGGGATGAAAGACAATAGGATCTACATCCCTCCAAGGAAGTGTTCCAATAGTTTAGAGATATTATGACTAGATTCAGTACCAAGGAGTCCTTACAACAACTATTCTGCATGAAGAATGAGATACATAGGATGTCATAGCATGAAGATGACATCACATTCTTTGCTTCTGAACTAACTATCTTTAGAGAGAAGCTAGAACGAAGGGTCACAAAAGTAAAAAGGAAAGAGATCAATTTTGAGGAAATCCAAGAGATAGTACAGAGGCTCCGAGAAGCTCACCCTGAAGTCTTCACTGGAGAAAGCTTCATGATTCAAATACCAGATAGACCGGGCAGTATTTTCATACTTGGTTAAAATTCACCAAGGCAGGTTTTTGGCCTTTCGGCCTTTGACGTTTCGGCCTTTCGGCCCATACGGTAAAGAACATTTTTTGGCCTTTTGACCTGCAAATATTTTGGCCTTCGGCCTTCTCAAATTTTTTTAGCCTTTCGGCCTATGACAAGTTGGAACTTTTGGACCTCTGAAGTTTGAGGATTTTTTAAAAAAAAGCACCTAGGAAATTCTGAAGACATTAAAATTTCGGGGTAGAGGTCGGGGTCCAAAACAACTGGGTGTTTTCAGTGAGGTCACTTTTCTCAACACCAGTTCAACTCTAGATCATATCAATTAATAACTTGAGTTTGTTTAAGACAAACTAAGGGTCTCCTATCAGTTCCCCACCATCAGAAATGGCCCAGATGAAGAATCCGAGAAGAACAACAAGAATCAAGAAGAAGTCTCTTAGTTCGCAAAAGGAGTTCTCTTTCTTTCTCTTTCTCTTCTTTGATGGATTTTTCCCTCTTTGCATGAACAAATGGATTTTAAATGGGTTTAAAATCCATGCAAGTTAGATGGTACCAGTTAGCAGTAGTTTCCCTTCAGCAAATTTCTAGTTTTAAGCTTTTATTCTCTAGTTTAGACTCTCTGATGCCCTAGCTCCGAAAATCAGAGTTGTAGATCAAAACTCCATATATTGTAATCAAAAAACAATGTAAAAGGCTGAATTTTTAATACAATAAAGATCTACATTGGGTGCTTCATTCATGGTGTGTGAATTACTGCTATCTATGCGAAGTTATTGAATGTATGCTTGCATTATTCTTTACTTTCAAAGAGCCCTTTGTGTTGTTGTGTTTTGAATTCGTGCTACTTTTAGTTGGAGTTTTCTACTGTGTATCTACCTTTCTGTGATGAATGTGTGGAGGAGATCATCTTTGGGCTTAACTATAAATCTATCTTGTGGGTGCGCATGTCTTGGTGGCTTTGCGATTTGATAGATTTTGAATATCTTGCACGAATGAATACATCTTCTCTCCAAACTCTTGCATCCGTGAAGTAGTGAATTGTGACTTGGTCTAATTTATGCTTCGTTGGTTGATTCCAAATCTCTCCAACATCTAATTCACAAGGAAGGGTTTACAGCGGTTTATGTCCTTAGGATTTCACTTTTTCATAATTTGCTTCCTTTCTCGTTACCCTTCTCTCATTTCAAATGTTGTCATTAATTCTGAAATTACCATCTTGAAAAACACAAAATTGCATTTTATTTACAAACACCATATTGGTTAAAATAGAAAATACCCAAAAAAGAGAATTAACAATATTTTGTAGTTTGCTGTCTTGAACGTACTAGCAAAGGCCTCCTCGTGAACAATCACATTTATCTTCAACTGAGTAACCAAGCAGGTTGTGACTTGACCCCATAGAACCTTGGGAATAATTCTATTATTCTTTCAAGAGAGGAGATCGAATCTCGAGATCCTAGCAAGTTGGCTTGTGTTAAAACAACACTCAACACAACTGTGGCACCCCACAATTGTTCCATGATTGTAACTACAAAGATGGTTGCTAGGGGAGGTTCTTGAATACTAGAAAAAGTTAGGGACTGTCAGACACTAGTGGATGGAGATGTATTTTATGGGGATTGGGATGGAGAAGGATGCGTACTCTTTTATTTTCTCTTTGGGATGTAGGTAGTTGGAAACTAGAGTTTTTTAGTCTTTTATAGAAAGCATTAAAAATTTCCTCCCTCCTTTGAGACGTGGTGTAAAGTTGGGAATCCAATATTTTATTTTCTATGGTCTTTGGATAGCTCTATTCACAATTTATGTTTCTTGAGATATTGAGAGACCTCTTAACCATTCACCTATATCTTCCTCTTCTTCTAGAACCAAAAGAACTTTCTAATATTGTTGATTGGTAGTCTTTTTTTTCCAAGAAAGGGCATTGAGATCGACAATGATATCTTGCTAGGTCTCTTAGAAGTTCAAGTTTGGCTAGAGAACATGAGGCACTTCTTCCTAGTTAGGTATTATGAATATAGGTAGTACCATAATTATTCATCAAGAAATACATTTAAAATAGGTCTACACTATTGTGCGCTCCCCAGTAGAGTCATCAAAAATCTGTTAGTGAATAGATTTTTCCTTCAATATATCTTTTTACAAATTCACTCTATAACCCACTTGAAAGACAATCAATTACTAATAGTTGGGTAAGTGTTCTTTAATCACTTCCCTCTGAATTTTATTTTAGTTATAGGTCCCTAGAATGGATCTCCAATGAATTTATAATACTAATTTATGAATTTGTCTTTTGACCAGAAAGCTTCGAAAGGCTGCTTTATCATTCTTAGATGACAAGCATAGCAACATTAGTTTAAAGAAAATAAATTTGAAATAAAAGAGAGAGAAAATGCATAGTTTTCAGCAAATGATAACTATGTGGAAATTGAATGGCAATGATTTGAAAACAAGATAACAGATTTCAGATCAAGTCGAGTAACTGTGAAACTTTCAAAACATAATATACAATGAATTAAAATGTCAGCACATAACATTATTCCACTCATTTCAAATAACACAGGTTTTATATACGATCATATATATATATATATATATATATATATATATATCACTATTGTAGCACAAAAAAAATATATATATATGTTTTCCACGCTAAAACCAACTTCTTTCAAGTATCTAGCTAAAAACTAACAAACTGTCCAAATTCTATTTAGTCTTAAAATATCTGAACCATTTTACAGTTTCTAACTATCCTACTTATAGTTTTCACAAACTGAGAGGTCTCCCTGAAAACCCAACCTCTCAGACCAACTATTATTTAACGAACCCAGAGTAAACAAGACACTTCTCCTTAAAAGTTTGCATCCAATTTTTAAAAAAGTAAACATCCAAATCGGGTTCTTTATCAGAAATATGTTCTTTTCTTCCAGCAGGGCTTTCTACTTCATTAGCAATAGAATGAGTCAGCTTCCACTCCTTTTATTCTTGGATAATTTCCTTGGTGACTGGAAAATGTGGAGTCTTCATATTCAAGATCCTAGCCATTAAGGCTTCTTTACTCTATTTAAACTTTTTGACTTTTTCAATTATCCCTGGAAGCTGGTCAATGCATATGTGAATTAGGGACTCAATCCTAGCCATCTTTGTAAAGTGTGCGGCTTTCTGGTAATTCTTCTCCTTAATTGTGTTCATGGTATCTTCAAATTCTCTGAGGTCAGCTCCTTTCAGTTCTTGATCACCATAACTTGTTGAATATGCATAAGTAGAATTGATAACTTTGAGTTTATTCAGCATAGCTTTCTAGATTTGTTTAGCCTCAGCCTCACAATCCTTAGTTTCTATTATAGTATTCCTAATGGTTGAAATATGCCAACCTATATTCTTCCTTAAAATGAAGAAAGTTGACTTATCAGAAGATTTCAAAGACTTTTCTGCATAGAACTTGGTATAACCATACCTTTAAATCTCCAGGAACTTCATTATAGCTGTAACCCATTTCTCTTCATCTCTATCCCATACATGTCGTTATGTTGGAAATTATACCACCAAGGATTCAGTATCATGAAGGATAGACTAGGAATCTTTGACATACTTGAGACCACTTTTAATCACTCCATTCATCCATTCATCTACTATAGAAACTAACGACCAGCCAAGTTGAACTTGTTTTAGTAGATTTTTTCTTTCATTAGAACCCGGGTTAAAAACCTATGGAGATTGAATTAGTGGCATAACATCAATGTTGTAGAAGGTGTTTATGAAATGAGACAGTGACACAATCATTTGTTTCATTTCTTTCATTTCTTTGCTGTCAAACACTTCATAATTATTGTTATCAAATCCTACTCTCTCGGTGTAGAATTTAAAGTCGAAGTGTCGAAGGTCACTCCCTATGCTTATCACATCCACCATGGATTCACATGAAAGATTACCTATTTTAATGGGAAATGCATTTTTCCATTCCCCTTCAAGGAGAAACATTTTTAGAATAGTGGCAAGTTGCCTACAAATTTTAGCTAGGACAAAATAGTTGAAACCATATCTGGGTAATCTCGTAGGTGAATCTTCAAAATCCCTTACCCTAACGTAGGTAAATTTAGTGAATTGAACGTAGAAACTTCCATACTTGGTAACAACTTCCTAGGCTTCTAGGATCAATCTTTTAACAAAGATCATGGCCAACTCAAAATAAAGTTTTCCCATGAATGCATCATGTACTCTTCTATAATTTTCAATATTATTACTTTTCTGCAAGATGGGATAATATTGATAAACACACATGTCATTCGACCCAGGGTTCATGAGGCATTCCATACCATTGTCTTCTATAATCCATACAATACATTAGGTAAGAAGAAATAAAGAAACTGGTCATTGTTAATTTGGACATACTGTGTTATTCCATCATAGAACTGACAATCAACTCAGCCCAATCTTAAAATTTCTTCCCTTCTAGGATAATTTGAGTATAAAAGAACATCCAATCAGAGAAAATATAGGCTTCCGGTGATCCTTTTACTCGGAGTAGCATTATCATGACATCATTGATATAAGGGAGCATATCATCCCTATTCAACTTCTTGGTTACCTGTGAGCCTCCCCTCTCTGGGTTTGGGAACCAACTTTTAGTAATGGAAGTTATATTCCCATCACTATTCTCCATAAACTTAACAATGGACTGTGTAGGAGAAAACACAGAAAAGGTTTGTTCTAGGATTTGAAAAGCTAGAGACACAATTTCTCTATTTACAAACATCAAGACACTATCATCTCTTTTCCTTATTGTCTAATTTTGTTGATCATAATTTTCAATTCATTCAAAAATTAGTTCAGGGCATATGAAGAAATGAGGGAATGTCGAAGCTGCATATAATCCGCTATGTGAAATTTCGAAGGCTGGTGTATCTACAAGGGAATTGGCAATTTGACTAGATAACCCTTCTTTCTAGGTCAGTGTCTTTTACTATAGGACCATCACAGACTAGGCTTGATACACTGCTAAATAGATGAAAATCAGATTCCATGGCCTCAACATCTTATATTTTCTACAGGATTCTCTTTTCTGCTATTATATTTGATAATACCATTGAGAGCGTAGCCAAAATCACCTTTATCATCATATTTCCCTGACTATTGGAGCTCCAATGTCATTACCTTTGTCCATTTGTTTCTCAATAATGTTGTTATTTAAAAATTTCAAATGAAATGATCAACTTAAATAGAGGGAGAGTTAGAAACTTGATTGTTAATTGCAAGCCTTTATGAATGTAAAGAAAAAATGATATGATTTGACGTCTTATGTAGACAATTCATCATTACTCTTTATGCAAATCCTGATGTCATAAATCTTGATGATTTTTCAGAAACCTCAGACATGCCAACTTATTCCACCACCTTTTAGCATAAAATGCATGCCTTCCATTGCAACCTACTTCTGAGGTGTCAAAAGATTAACCTTTAATCATTCTATCTTCCTTTTGAACCTCTTTGAATATTAGTGAACAATTTTTGTGATGGTTCAGAGGTGTTAAGTATAGTTCAATCCTTCATACTACAAGGTTTACTATTTCAATGATTCCTCTATGCTGACATGTCATAATCCCTATATTGATACCTCATCATTTCCCATTACTTATCAATACATGAATCATTGCCGCCATGTTTTGTACCTGCCAAATCTTTCTTCAAAAATTTGAACTAACCTGAACTATCTTGAACTATCGTGAATGAAGTTCAAGTCTATTCAAGGGTGTTCAAGAGAATTCCAAGACTACTCAAACAATTTGTTAGCAAGAAACTTGACACCTTTTTAAATCATGGTAATCCTCGATAAACTACAGGTTTTGATAATTAGCTGAACTTGAGTAAAACTCAAAAGGCTAAGGGGAAAATAAGGTGATGAAATTATACAAGGGTGACTCAGAAAACAAAAGGAACAAGTGCTGAACTTGGACTAGCATGATGATAAAAGTGCCATTATAGTGTCTAGATATAATGTTGAATAATTGGGAAATCCTATTATTGAAAACTTTTGAGATCAAATGTAGTTTAGTTTTATATAATTTATAGTATAGTTAGAGTATCATTTATAAGACACAACAAGGAGATTGTATAGACACTTAAAAATGGTTCACATGTCTATTCCCCCTTTTTAAACTTGTTGTCTATTTTTTTATATTATGTCATTATCTCATGTCATCAAGTGCTAAATTTTCCCTCATTCTGCATTATAACCCTAATAGGTTGGATAAATCAATCATATTCCAAATCATTATTAAAGTATTTCAAATCATTTCAAATCCTATTCAAGACATTTAAAATTTATTTAAAAGTATTTTAATTATTTCAAAATAACTTCAATACATTTTCAATGTCTTTAAAATTGATTCATGATCATTCTAGATTGGTTGAAATTATTTTCATCATTATCAAACCTGTTTCAAACCTTATCAAAAATTTCAAAACTAGTATAATTCCTCATCAAAATCAATTTAATGTTGCATCAAAATCATCAACTTGGTCAAATTTGCTAATTTTCCCTCTTCTTGGGGTAAAGAATCGGTATTTTATCCCTAATTCTATGAATTGATAAATAAATATACTTTATTTATCCCTTTTCCATAGTCGTCACAATTAAAAATTTCTTATTAATTAATTGGCTAACATTTTTTATTTATGGAATTTCATAATTCCTAAATCCTAATTCTATATTGTGGGAATAAAATGACTTTTTTTATAATTTAAAATTCCCTCATTTTGCCACATCTCTTACACCTTCCCTTCCAATTTTTACACTAATTTGACCTCTTTCTGTTCTAATCTCTTACAATTTGTCATAATTTTTCATAATGTGTCATAATATGGCATTTTCCAATTACAGCTCTTCATTTGTGACAACTTCACAATTGTGCATTAATTTGCCAATTTGGTAATTTGGATTCAAACCTTTATAAATTGAGATGAATTTCTCTTCACTGGATAACCATCATCTTGATTCCTCTCACCATTATCATCTTCTTGATTTACTTTTGATTGCATAATTGGTTTTATGGGATCTACATGAATATATTTTATACATTAAGAAATACATTAGAGCACATTAAAGGGAATGTTTTTATTGAATTTTTTCTAATTTTTTTCTTTATTTCCCTTTCATATCTTTAATGTTAGGAGATGATTCTTTTTTGTGCTAATGAGGTTTGATGGTTTCCTTGGAAATTATGTTTTCCAATTTTTCTATCTTACATCTAGTGAACCCAATGTGAACATGCAATTATAATGATTTTTTCTTGTTTTTGATGTGTTTTGGAGGTATAGGAATAAGATTTGTGCACTTCAAAGTCTAAATTTTTATATATGCAAGTTTTCTTATTTTAAACATGCAATGAATCACAATATTTAATTGGTGAATTAAGTACAAATTGTACATAGTCTAATTAATTTTATCAAAAAATCCATCAATTTTCATCTAGATCTAAAAAGCTGGAAAAATTGAACCCTACAATTTTCACCTAACTTTTATTAGGAAGGGAAAGAACAATAAGTTTTCCTATTTCGATCACATTTGATTTCTTAATGGGTTAATGAACAATATTTTCACATAATTTTAATTACGAAGGAAAAGAACCATTATTTGTGTTATTTTGATAACATTTCCTTTCGAATTGGTTAAGGAACTTTGGTTGATGTGTTTTGTGCAATAGGTAGCTTTTTGTAACCCCAAAAACAAATAATGGATATATCATATCCCCTTGCCTTCATGGATATTGGGTGTACGATAAATTCATTATATTATTTATACAGGGCCTACCTCCCAAGATGCTCATAAGGCCAGGTGAGAGGGAACAGACCAAGTGGTAACATGATAAAGCCAAATATCCAAAAAAAATTCTATATAAATACGTGATTATGACCAAAAGTCCAATAAAAAGATTGGTTGCATAAAAAATCTCCTCTAGTATCCTCCATATGCATAAAACCTTGGTTCTCAAGGTTGGGTGACCTTGTGAAGGAGTTTATCATAGCACCCTCTGAAATGGATGTACCAACTAAAAAACATTAGTGTAGTGACTAAAATCCTTCTACTTGCGGTTCATAGTAGAGATACAGGTTCCTTAGGAAGTGATGACCCAAGTAATTTGAAGTTTGGTGTGGCCGAGAAGTGTGTGTCATAGAGGGGAGCCTGTGTCATAGAGGGGAGCCTGTGTCACCAAAATTATAGGTTATTTTTGTTCAATAAGAATATATGGATTTTATCCTAGTGGGGATTCAAAAAGTATTCTCCTTCAATCCTAGGTTGTGAAGTGTTTTTGCATCAAGATCATAAATATATATTTTTTCTTGATGTATCTTATGTGAGTGTTATAATAATTGCAAAATTTATAAAAGTCACAAAAACATTACAAAAGTATTCAAAACATTTCAAAATGTTTAAAACCATTTCAAAACCATCGAAATTGTTTCAAAGACCTTGTCATGAACCTTTCAAAAACATATATTTTCAAAAATTCCTTGAGATCTTGTTGCAATATTAGTGTATCATTTTTCATTTAGTTCTTGCATTTAGCCTTCATATGCTATCATTGCATTCTTTCATTACCCACAATATCATTATCCCTTGTCATATTGCATAATTTTGTCCTCATTATCGAAACTCCCCCTTAGCATAACAAGTTTGTTAGAATGAATTTAGAATAACTGAGAGGGGAGGGGTGAATCAGTTATCCTTAGGTCTAGATGTAGCAGATAAAACTTTTCTTTATTTCAAATCTACTCAGCAGCAGTAGCATATGTCAACAACTTTAATCATGTACTTTACTGTCAAATGAAATTGCTTGTAGAAACATAATAGTAAAACAAACCATAAGCATTAATAAAAGTTGACACAAGTATTTAACGTGGAAACCCAATATGGGAAAAACCACCAGTAACATGCTACCAATTTTTCACTCTTCCATGTTAAAGGTTACAATAACACACTGTTAGGTGTGACCTGGTTAAAGGATTTAATCACCCTATCAGGAGTGGCCTTTTTAGAGGACTTAAAACATTCCACCTGAATGTCACCTTGTTAGAGGATTTATACAAATGACTATTAGGTCAACCTTGTTAAAGGATTTAACTGATACATTAATTAGCAGGTGTGATCAGATACATATAACTTACTTTTCAAATTTAGATTCATTTACAGCTCTGATGTTAACTTACTGGATAGCCTGCATTGTCATTTCAACCATCTAATCTTCTTGGAAATCTGTCAAGCAATCACACATGCAACTCTCTACTTCTGTATTTAGCCTTCTCTGCTAGATCATGCCAAACAGTAAATCAACTATGCAATCCTCTTACATACACACATGTACTTCCACATTCATCAGCACACTAAGCATCCTCAATGAATAACCCATTTGAGGTTATCATATACCTCTTTGTCTAGGTCAGATAAATCTTTTGCCACTTAAACAAGATCGTATACCTTAGGTTAGGTCAGATCCAACGGATCATTCCATCTTCACATTACATTTACTTCTCCAAAGTATTCTCTAATTACAATTACCCATACATTAAATGACATGGATCAATCTTTAATTAACATTACATATCCCAATAAAATTAACTAAGTCAGCCAGAGATCTCAAATCTCATCATTAATCTATTTACTTTAAGTCGGCCAACATCACTATTTCCACTCGGCAATTTCACTGATGCTTAGCATTGAACAACTTTTCTCCTCACAAACAACTTCGCTCGGCATAAGAAAATTTTCTTGGCACAAGTAAGTTTGCTCGGCACAAGCCAAACTTGCTTGGCACAAAACAGCCAGAAAAACTGTCTTTGAAAGATAAACAACTAATTACTTTGCCAGAGTGCCAACTAATCAAGTACCCTTTTATTTGCCTCAACTCAACCATTCACTTGGTCTTCTTGTTAAATATTCTTCATCAACAGTGGATATGGTACTCAAATAGATAACAATAGTCTCACCAGTTAAGGTTTGACAACAATGAAAAAATAACAATTGCTTGCATTGTCACTTTCCAACAATCTCCCTCTTTGGCATTGATGGCAACACAAATTATTAAAACAATGATTT
>MU228218.1:0-18137 GCA_018584345.1 Thuja plicata
ATGTAATTAAGTGTGAGTGTACATGTCTAGTTGGCATGTTGATGTGTCACTCCACTTGATGTGTCGGCATTTTGAATTGTGTGTAAGGAGATCATGGCTGAAACGGTTATGACGGATTCCTATGACACGTAAGAGCTATTTTTAGGAGATTTCAATGACAGGTGAAGACATGTAATGACATGTGGTAACTGATAAATTTGAGCACTGTACACTCTTCCAATCCTTGATCCCAACCATGGGATTCAGGGCATCGGCCCAAAATTTTTTTTAGGGTTCCTATTTTCTCAGAGAATGGTAAAACCCTAATACAACTATCTTTGGGAGTTGCCCTAAAAAGGAAAGCGCAATGATATAAGCATTTTTTAGGGTTACAGGAGAATATACAAAAAGAGTGTATTGTTGATATAAACTGGTGCTATTGGATTTGTCTGTGTGTGTCGCTTGTCTCCTGAAAGAACTTGCATTGCAAGTGTGTTGTAACCATTGTGTTGAAGATAATACATTGTGCAGGTTTTAGAGTGCTGGGGTTTTTTACTGAAAGGTTTTCCCCAAGGTAAATCATTGTGTCATTCTCTATTTTTTGTATGCATGGTATATGGTTGCAATATCTTTGTTAAAGTAGTTAATGAATCTAAAATTGTAAGGATTTAAAAGAATTTTCACAATACTTTCCTTTAGAGATTAGTGTAGGAAGCTGTTTCCGCACCTGAGTTTCCTTACAACATCACTCCAAAATTTTGAAGTGCTTCAGTATCCAAAGTAGATACATCCCACTTGGGTATTTATATTACCTCATCAAGTGTGGCAGCCAAGATATCTTTCTTTAATACCTTCTTCTTCTTTTTCTTTGGCTGGGAGGCAGATTGGTGTACTACCATTTGTAAACCTTGAGATTGGATTGATTTGGTAGGTGAGGGTCGAGAAGATGAAGCATCTTGTTGTTTTTGTTCTGAGTCCACCGATTGGTTTTGTGAAGATGTCTCCTCATTGGCCTTGGGTGTATCAACATATTTATCTTCTTTTTCTTTCATACTTTCATCCTGCTTAACTTCTTCACTCTTTTCTTTCTCTTCATCCTTTCTCAATGTTTCATCTATTTTTTTATCTTCTCCTTTGTCTTTTTGAGTAGACACTTCTTGCTGAGTATCGGTTGCATCTTTCATCTTTGTATCTGTATCCTTTTGTGTATTTGATGCATCTTTGTTTTCATCATTACCCATGTCCTTGGGTATATCATCATCTTTCTTAGATGATTTCTCCTGACTTGATTCAATATCAATAGCACCACTTAATACGTTCATGTTTGTCAGTGTATTGACTTCTGCAGTGTTAATAGTTGAATCTTGTCCGTTAGTATTGCCCTATGCAACATTAATATCTTCATCTTTTTGCACTTCTTCTGCAGGGTATTTTTCTGTAATGTCATTGACAATGTTATCTAACCATGATTCATCATTGATATCATCAATTGTGTTACCTTTTATTATGAAATCTTCTTTGGTAACTTCTTCATCTTTACTCAAGTCAATATGAATTGGACTTGGTGGATTTTGACTCTCCTCACTTTGAGTGTTTCCAAGAGTAGTGTCTGGCCATACTTCATCTACAATGTCAGTATGTTTGGGGCCTGCTGGATCACTCTCTTCTCTATCCAATTCCACAGATGAGTCATCTTGTATATCTTTAATGATGATTTTTTCCTTCTCTGGGCTAGCTTCCTTAGTGGGATTTTTGAGTATCTTACACCACTTCTTAATGCTATCTTGATCAAGATCAATTAGCTTCCCTTTGATAAATTCATATTCTCTCATTTTTGGTGAGAACTCCTTTTCATACTTCTTCATCATCTCAGTAATTTCTTCCTTCTTTGAATCAGAAGGCATAAGAGTAACAAGTACTCTTTCTCTTATTTCCTTTTCCTAATGTAGTGCAAATGTCCATCTAACTGACAATCTCTCTGATAATTCTTTGGGAACATCATATTCTGAGAATTGTAGTGGAACATAATGATGTTTGCACATTTTAGAAATGATTACTTCTTCAATCTTATTTTGATCCTTTGTACTGAATTTTAACCATTTCCTAATGTTAGGGTCAGAAATAGACTGTGATTCTAAAATATTCTTGCATATTTTATCAATTGTTGTAGCGACCAAAGGCTCTCTTTCATTTTGCTTTTCTATATTAGCTTCATCCATAGCCGAGTCTTCTAGATCTTCTTGAGTTCTAGTCATCTTCCCCCGTTTGGTCTATTTTTCTTTTGAGGAACTATTTTTCTCTTACATATCCTCACTTTTCCTTTCTTTAATGGCGAAGGAGTTGATTCCTTTGCAGTCTGGCTTCTTGTTCTTAAAGTAGTTGTTGTTCTTACTTTCTTGGGTGTAGGAGGAGGTAGAGAATATGACTATGTACCCTCTAAGTCATTATTTTATGCTTCTTCATCGATTGGTGACTGTCCTTCGGTTTGTTCCTCCTTACCTTCTATTTCCTCTTCACCTTCTTCAGTAACTACAAACTTCTTGGTTAAGTTTTTAACCATCTTGTCCTTCTTGTTTACAATCTTCTTGAAAACTAGATTTTTCTTGATCTTTTGTTTGGATTCCTCATAGGTGCCAAATCTTGCTTGCTTGTTGTCAATTGGTTCATTCAATAGTGCCTTGATGCACTCATTGGCTTGTCTTGATTTGATCGCATATTCTAAATGTGAAAGCCATGACTTCCTAGGTACTACTGCTTGGATATAAGTAAAATCAGTATCTACCATAAAACAAATGTCCTCTTTGTGTTCTTCTATCAAACTTTTATATATCCTTGTTCTATTTTGCAACATTTCCTTAATACTTTTGAAATACCCATTCATTATATTATCAAAATCTATTCCTAGTGACTCTATATGCTCACATATATGTATGGTTACAGGACTTCTTGTATCCCATACTATTTTTCCTATGGAAGGAAAGTATTCTTTAAAGTAAAATAATATGCACATAACGAGGGAACCAAACTTACAAGTGTTCATTCTTGAAGATCTTATGGTGTTCATGTTCTCCTCAAGTTGATTCAACAAAATCTCTGTAAGATCCATCTTCTTTCCTTGTTTGATGATTTTGTAAGCTATACTCATAGCAGTGCTTGCTATGCTATTCATTCTTCTTTCCTGAAATATTTTGTATCCTACCACACATGCACCAAACTTGAGTTCTTTGTTGGTGATAGTGTTGACCTTGAGAGCTCTTTTGTCTGATTTTGCACCAGTTAGCTTTTCTACTTCCTTCAGGGATGGGTGCTTGTGAGCTTGTGGTTTGTTGGTTGTAGGATATCTAGTAACTACATGAATAACATCCTTTGTTATTCATTTTGGCTTATTAAGCCATAAAGTCTGGTTATGCATTCTGTTAAGAACTATCTTTATCCATTCTATTTTTAAAACTCTAGGAAAGTGTAATTCATTCATTAGTCCTTTCACTTCCAGATGCTTGTACTCTTCTTTCAGGTTGCCAGCTTCATCACATAGTGCCCTGTAGGCATTATCTAGGTATAAATCTCCTAATTATGAGATCTTGTAGTGTATATAGGACCTTACGTCCTCTACCAGCAAAACCCTAGGTGGGATTCTGGAGAATGCTCCAAAATCATCAGGTTGTGATGCGATTTCTGGGTGCAGCTTGTATTTTGGTTCAAAACAAGTGCCTCTTCTAATAAGCTTGATCATTTTCTTCTTATCTTCTCTCAACTTTTCAACTCTTTAAGTAGATGCCATCGTGTTTCAGAAATTTAGGGTTTTTCCATAAATTAAATAGTGCGGTCAGTGAATGCAGGTACTTACTAAATCCTGTGATTTCCTCATGAATCCTTTGAGTTGAGTAGGAATCTTGTTGAGGTTGTACTTCAAATTTCTCTCCAATCGCTCTTCTTGGCTCTCTTGGTTGCTCAAAAATCATGGGTGCAAAATGATTTCAGCCATCGGACTTTTATAACTTTTGTGCCCTAAGTTGTCATTAATGCTCACCAACTCATCGGTATACAAAGACTGAGTTCGTCAGTTGAGGCATAAATAACATCTTCGGTGTAGGCGCACGGTGTCAGGGTTGCTAGCAGCTTTGGTGACTTCACCGATGCATGTCGGTAAAGTGGGAAAGACAACTTTCGTCGGCTCAAGGATCACCGATGTCCATTGGTTTAAACTTAACGACTTGTTTTTTTGTGTAATGACTGATACATTCTGGTAATTAGTATTAATTTTTTTGTGTGTGTTTACCGATGCAAATTTGTACCCAATAATCGATGGTTATTTTTTCAATAAAATTTACAAGTGACAATATAGTGCATCTTAAATAATGCTGATTTGTCTATATGATCAATATGTAAATGGAACGGATGCATAATATAACTTGTCATAATGCAGTTCCATACTTACTTATGCACTTTAGTTGGAAATGGTGATGCCACTAGATCCATTGGATGGGGTGTCATCATTTACATTTCTTGTTCCATCACCTTCAGTGTTTGTGGCTTTTACCCACATCTTGTTTCTCATCTTCTTGATGTCATCAATGGTATTTCCATTGGGATAAGTACTTTTTTTTGTCAATCAGTCTTTGCAATCTTTTATCACATGTCCAACCTTATGACAATGTAAACATGCCATTCCTGGATTGAACCATCCTCTTGGTTTTCTAGTCCATTTTCTCATACAATTGGAAGATATATGACCATACCTTCCACATGTTGTGCAATTTACCCATGTGTTATAGTTCCAAACATATGAGTTACCTACTCTTGTTGGTTTGTAGCCATTATCAGGTTCTTTTAGTGTCCATGCTTTCTTATTCTTCTTCCAACATTCCTAATATGTATGTCCATTTATTTTGTAGGTAGGACAGTATTTGTCCATATAGGTTTCCTTCTTTGGATTTGTCACCTTGGATCTGCATTCATATACCTTGTGTCCTTGCTTGTGACATTTACAACAATTACCAATGAAAGTAGATTGTGCTTGAGGAATACCTTTCATTTTGTTTCTACAAATGTTTGAGGTGTGGCCAGGTTTTCCACAGTGCTTGCATGAAATCTTCTTGGTTCTTGGAGTTGCATATACATTCTTTTGATTTGATTGATTAGATGACTCTCTATTATCGGTGTACCCTATTCCTGTGTAGTTGTTGACTCTTCTTTGACCGTCAAGGAAATCATCCTTTCTTTTATTGTTATCTTTAGCTTTCTTGATCAATTCATTGTTCTGATTTTGAATTCTGACTTCATGCTTTAGTTTCTCATTTTCTTCCCTTAGCTCACCGATGATCTGTATTCTTTCAATGAGTTCAGTATTTAATCTGTTTGCTTCTTGACTCATAAGAATGATCTGGTTGGTAATCTCATGGTGATGATCAGTAAGTCTTTGAATCTCTGATTCTTTTTCTTGTAGCTTCTCTATTATTTTCCTCCTATCATCTATAGCCAATGTTCTCTCTGATTCAACTTTTCTTGAATCATTCATGACATTAATCATTTTTACCATCTGAGTCTCTTGACCGATTTGTAGCATATTGATTTTCTCTGTCAGATGTAGATTGACTTCTTGTAGACTTGTGATCTCTTCTACTGATGTGTCTGAAGCATTTATCGTTGATGATTCATCATAGTTGAAGTAATCTGGGATCTCCTCTTCTTGATAATATTTTTCATGAAGCCTAGTTGCCATGATCTTTCTTTCATCAAGCAGCTTTCTCATGCTTACTCTCGCCTCTTTATACTGCTCATAGTAAATCTAAATTTGCAACTGCTCATTCTCAATAGTCTTGTCCAGTCTGTACTTTTCCATTGTGTGGATCTTTTCTCTTAAGTATTTAAGCTTTTCAAGAAAGAGACTTAGCTTTGACACCAATTGTTGGAATTATTGGAATGATGTACTAAGAGGGGAGGGGTGAATCAGTACCTCTAAATTTTTTTATGTGGTTGGTCCATTAACCTTTGTGTCATCAGATTTGTATATTCCTATATATATGTTCATCTTTGCTTATGTATGTGTAATCATAATATAAGTTCTTTACATGTATGAACATTCAAGAAACATTCATGAAAAAAAATAATACATGACATGATATGATATCGCTAAAAACTCTTGTTAGGAAGTAAAAACTGTGGTGGGGATAACTACCCACAAAACTTCACTATCTACAGATAAGAAGGGAGCTGGTAAAGGCTTACAATTGATCACTTTTGATGATCTACCCTATTAGGAGTATTAGAGTGGAGACATGTTAGGATCTACTTCATTTGAATCTTTTACAACACCGTTAGGTGTGCACTCTATTAAGAGATTTATCAAAGAATGGTTAAGTCCACCTTCTACAAAAAGATTCTTATTGTGATGCACTTGTTAGAATGAAACTACAATATAAATGTTGATCTGATAGTGAATGCAATCTCTAATTGATGATAATATATCTTGTATAGCTTACAATGTATGTATGTAATCACCTTGAGTGATTGAGTAATACCTTGTCTCTGCTCGTCGGTAGCCTTCCTGTGTTGTTGATAGCTGGTTTGATCTATTTCTAAACTTTGCATGAATTCTCTTCTTCAGCTTAGATGCTCTCCATGGATACTATCATTTATCAAATGATTATATGTCTCTCTTATTAAAAATGATTTAACATCTATTTATACTAGTTTATAGCTCTATTCTTGATTCACGCTTCTCAAATTAACTCTAGATCCAAGGTTTACAACTTGACCTTGATCTTTAGTTAGATATGTTTTAGATCCGTTAGGATGCTTTAAAACATTTACAATTTGCTTGCTTGACCCTCAAGAAAATATTTAAAACAAGTAAAAACTCTATAAATAGAATTAAAATGCTTTATCTGATGTGTAAAGTCAGATCCACTTTCTGTAGGTTCTTTAACTGACTGTCGGTTCTGATGGTCGGGCTGCTTTGTCAGTCTATCAGTTTTCTTCTTTGTTGATGTTCCTTACTTGAACTGTTTGTCAGGTATGCCTTTTCTGCTCTGTCGACAATGTTCTCAAAACTGTATCATTGGTTATGCTTGTCGTCGATAAATTCTATACTTAGCATTTTCATGATAGTCTTGTCTTCTTGTCGGGTATGCTTGTTGTCTGCCGGTTATGCTTATACCGATGACCTTTATCATGTTTTTCCCTTTAAGTATACTAATGGTAGAACTTAATGTCATCAGGAAGGTCTGTGTGCATTTTATGATTCCTACTTCTTGAATTGTTACCAATTTGTGCCTCCTAAATATTATGAATATTACCATACATGTCTTTTATACGAACTTCGCAGGGTGAAGGAAGAAAATGAAATACTTACGACAAAGGGTGAGAAATAATTTGGAATTACTAAAAATCTGTGAAAAGAGATAAGATTATTGTGAGAAGAGGGGGAAAATCAACTTGGTCAAATTATCCAAGCCCTCAAACAAAAAATTTCATCATTGCATGTAGAGAGCGAGAACCAATTGGGAACAATTCAAAGAATGCAAAAAGAGATTGAAATCTTGTGTGCAGAGGAAGCGAAACAAAGTGACAGTCTAGAATATGAAATTGGGTTACTTCGGAGAGAGAGAGAGGGAGAGAGAGAGAGAGAGAGAGAGAGAGAGAGAGAGAGAGAGAGTACAATTTCACTCACTTGAAACACCTATGTACTAGGAGGGTATTAAATTGTAATAACTGTGTACGAAAGGTTGGAAGATTGCAAAAAAAATCATGGATGGCCATTGAAAGAAGAAAAGGAAACCAATCAACCATTTAAAAAAATTCATGGGTGACCATTGAAATAAGATATTTTTCTGGAGGGAAGAGTAGAAAACTTTCGCTAATTTGCAATGGCCCGAAGCGAAGGGAGCAACTCTACTTCCAGATGTATTTAAGGTTGCCAATCTATACAATTTGGTCAAGAAGGGTGTGCATTTTCTGATTCCCACTATTCGAATTGTTACCAATTTGTGCATCCTAAATACTGTGAAGATTACCATACATGTCTTTTATACGAACTTCACGGGGTGAAGGAAGAAAACAAAATAAGTTTACGACAAAGGGTGAGAAACAATTTGGAATTACTAAAAATATGCGAGAAGAGATGAGATTATTGTGAGAAGATGGGGAAAATCAATTTAGTCAAATTAAAGAAGCCCTGAGACAGAAAATTTCATCATTGCATGTAGAGAGCGAGAACCAATTGGGAACAATTCAAAGAATGCAAAAATAGATTGAAATCTTGTGTGCATAGGAAGTGAAACAAAGTGAGAGTGCAGAAGACGAGATTGGGTTACTTCAGAAAATCTCAGGGGAAGCATTGGCTAATCTAGATGTCACACTTGTTGCTTATGATGGTTTAACATTTCAAGTGCATTCTCCCTCTCTCTCTCTCTCATTATGGAGAGTAAAATGAATATTTTTTACTTCTTCAAAACCTGATCGGGTTTTGAAGTACTTTTTTCTTTTCAGAACCCGATCAGGTTTTGAAGTACTTTTTTCTTTTCAAAACTCGATTGGGTATTGAAGTACTTTTTTCTTTTTAGAACCCGATCAGGTTATTTGAAATTTAGAAACCTAATCGGGTTATGGCTTGGGAAGAGGCTTGGAAAATGACCCCAAGACTTGGAGGCTCATTTTCCCTCTCTTTTTGTTCTTTTAGACATTTTTTTATCTTGTAAGATGATTTCTCAACTTTATCTTCGCCAGGTTTACAATTTTTCAACTGAGTAGCTTTATAATGTTCACCATAATATCATATGTCTTCTTAGCTTTCTAACCATATAAATTTTTCTATTTTTGGACAACATTACCATAGTAAACTTTAATTTTCTTTACCAATGTCTTGATTGTACTCATAGATATGTGTCTACCATTTTTTTAATAACTTTTGAAATACTTAATCAAATTAAAAATAAATTACATATTATTTTTCTACACTTGATTCTATACACTTTTAAATAATAAAGTTTTCATTTTTGATAATTTTGATGCAAGTTATGCCCAGCGCATGAACATGTACCAAATTTTCAGGATGCGATCACTTCAAAAATTCACAAAAAAAAATACTCATCAGAAAATTACAAAAAAATACACAACTTCTCGATCTCACTCTTACCTATCATCCTACCAAAGGGATTTAAAAAATACTAAATATAACTATACCTTTTGTACAGCGCATGGAAACACCTATGTTATGTTTTTCTAAAAAAATCAGGAACATGTTTTCGTGCGTGCAAGGTTTGACCCTCTTAATCTTATCGAGTTTTACAAAAAAATAGTGTTATAGAAACTAGATTCAGACTACTACAATTTTTATTTTTGACACATCTTATTTTGAGTGCATGACCCCCAAACTCCTATTCCAAGTTCAGGTTTACCTGATTTCAAAAAAAATGTGTCCACTTATACCCCTCTTTTTGGTCCACAGCTTGGTGCACTCACCCTCTTAGATTAATGGTATCAATTTAGTAGGATTTTTTATAGAAGATAGTAATAGAAGTTTCAAATCGCACTTCTGTGACCTCACATGTATGAAGATTATTCTATAAACATCTAAATGTATATTGCCAAAACTGGGAAGGCCTTACAGCCCGACATGTAATAAGTTTGACGAAATAATATAAAGTTATGATATTTCTTCTCTCCCTTTCTATGTTGTTGCTTCTGAGTTGTTCTGCGAGGAGATTTGGATAGATGGGAGTGGCTTGTGCCCCTTTTTTCCTGACCTCCTTGTGTCAAGTGGTAACAAAGTGAAGGTGAGATCTAGGTTCCTTCTTGTAAGCCCTAACCCGAGTTGGTTGATATTGTTGTGGGGTAGCAGATTGCGATATGACTTACAATTGTAGAGGATTTCAAGATGGTTCATGGGAGAAGAAATGCAGATTCAGGTCTAGCTGATATGCTTAGACAGATTGCTGCAAGATTGGAAGTTGTTGAGACAGCCCAGTGTAGAGGAAGACATCCTGAAGATGTTAGTGATGATAAAGTTGAAGAAGTGCAAGCAGGAGCTGCACCTACACCTGGGATGGATGAGGAAGAAGAGAGCTTCTTGCGAGCTTTGACAAGTTTAAAGTGTACACCTCAGTTTAATCCTCATGTGTATGGTGGAAGGTTGGATTCTGATAAATTGCTAGATTGGATAACTGAGATGGAAAAATACTAAGCATGAAAATGTATCAGAGGAAAAGAAAGTAAAGATTGCAAGTACAAAGTTGAAAGATTGTGCATTTTTGTGGTGGGAGCATATGCAATTGGATCAAAAGAAGAAAGGAAAACACAAAATCAAGGTATGAGATAAGATCATAAAAAAATTGAAAGCAAGTTTCTACCTTGTGATTATTAGATTAACCTAGTTAGGAGAATGCAATGTTTGAAGAAAAAAGATAGCTCGATAAAATATTACACTGAGAAATTTTACAGATTAGACATCAGATCTGGACATGTTGAAGATGAGGTGGAAAGAATAGAAAGGTATCTAAATGGATTAAGAATTTATATACAAGATGAGATCATCTTGGTAAAGATGGAGAGCATTGAAGAGGCATATCAGTTTACCCTAAAAGCTGAGGATAAATTGAAAAAGAGATATGAACAAAGGCAAAGAGGAAGAGGAGGTAGATTCCCTAGAGGAAGAGGTAGATCTCATGGTGAAAACAATAGATCTAAACCAGAAAAGACAAATCTAGTCATGTATCAAGACAAAGGAAAGACCAAATGAAAAGGTGGAAGTTCATACTGGGGAAGAGGAAACTACTCCTGAGGTGGTTATAACAAAAGAGAGTTCCAAGGAACTTGTTACAATTGTGGTGAAGAAGGACATAGATCCTTTGAGTGTACGCATGCAAGCAAGAAAGTCGGTATTAGTAGAAATCCTTTGGTACAAGAAGAGTCATCAAATGAACCTAAGAAGGAAGGAAATCTAATGATTAGTAGATTACTATGGAGTGAGAAAGATAAGCAAGATCCTGTAAAGAAAATTTTGTTTAAGACCGGATGTAGAGTTGCAGACAAAGTTTGGAAGGTAATTGTTGATAGTGGAAGCTTAGAGAATCTGACATCTGAGGAGAAGGTCACAAAGTTGCAGTTGGAAAGAATGAAGTGCCTGAAGCCCTATCATATTTCATGGATCAAGGATGAGCATACATTAATGGTGAGTGAACAATGTTTTGTGAATTTGAAAATTAGAAAGTATTATGATAAGGTGTTGTGTGATATTATGCTAATGGATTGTTGTCATATTTTGTTGGGTATACGGTTGAAGGTAAGAAGCAAATCTTGTTACCTTTGGTTGAAGAATCTATTGATGAGATATGTACATCTGTGAAAGTTTTTTTGATGGAAGGTAGACAAGTTTGTTAAAGATTTGAAAAGGAATAATATTTGTTATATGCCTTAATTCCTAACCAACCGAGTAAGAATACAGAATATGAAGTTCCTGTAGAGGTTGAGAAATTGCTTACTGAGTATAAGGATTTAATTTTAGATAATGTACCTAATGGTTTGCCACCAATGAGAGATATTAGTCACCATATGGATTTGATTCCTGGAGATAGTTTTCCAAATAAGGCACCACATCGATTGAAAATAAAGAACTCAACTGACAAATTCATGAGTTGTTGAACAAGGGTTTGATAAGAGAAAGTTTGAGTCCATGTGTAGTACCAGATATATTAGCACCTAAGAATAATGGAGAATGGCGAATGTGTACTGATTCCAGAGCAATCAAAAAGATAATAGTTAAGTATAGGTTTCATATATCGAGGATGGGTGATATAATGGATTGTTTTAGTGGAGAAAAATATTTTACCAAAATTGATTTGAAGAGTGGATACCATCAGATCAGAATTAGAGAAGGTGATGAATGGAAGACTGCATTCAAGACAAAAGAAGGTTTTTATGAGTGGTTAGTTATGCTTTTTGGTTTAACTAATTCACTGAGTAAATTTATGAGATTGATGAATGAGGTTTTGAAGAAATTCTTGAATAAATGTGTGATTGTATACTTGGATGATATTCTGATATTGAGTAAGACTAGAGAAGAGCATTTGATGCATATAAGACAAGTGTTGCAGAGATTAAAAGAGGAAAAGTTGTTGATAAATTTGAAAAAGTGTTCCTTCATGAAAGAAGAACTTGTGTATTTAGGTTTTGTGATTTCAGCTGATGGTTTGAAGATGGATCCTAAGAGAGTTAAAGCTATACTTAGTTGGCCTACACCTGAGAATGTCAATGATGTATGATCATTTCATGGATTGGAAAGTTTTTACAGAAAATTCATCAAAAAAATTTAGTTTAATCTCTAATGCTATGCATGAGACAATGAGGGGACACAAAAGAGAATTCAAATGGACACATGGAGCTGATAAGAGTTTTGAGACTATGAAACAAAAGGTTGTTGAATTACCTATGTTAGCCTTACCTGATTTCAATAAGGTATTTCAAGTTGAATGTGATGCAAGTGGAAGTGAAATATGAGCTGTTTTGACTCAAGAAGGTAAACCTATTACTTTTTTTAGTGAAAAGTTGAATGATGCTAAAAGGAAATATTTTTTCTATGATCAAGAATTCTATGCTATTGTTCAAGCTCTGAAGAAATGGAGACATTATTTGATGTCGAGTGAATTTGTATTATATACTGATCATAACGATTTATAATATTTGGGTAGTCAGAAAAAGTTGAATCAAAGACATGAAATGGGTAGAGTATTTTCAGAGTTTCACATTTGTGATAAAGCATAAAAGTGGATTTTATAACCAAGTTGTTGATGCATTGAGTAGAAGAAGATCTTTGTTGACTGAAATGAGAATTGAGGTTCTTGGTTTTGATGATATGAAGAATTTGTATGAAAATGACCCTAATTTTTCTAAGCAGTGGAGAGTGTGCAGAGTACCTATTCCAAATCAACCGAATAAGTATCAAGACTATTTCATTCAAGAAGGTATGTTGTTCAAAGGTATTCAGTTGTGTATACTGAGAGGATCAATGAGAACTAATTCGATAAAGGAAAAACATAGTAGTGGATTTGATGGACATTTTGGTATTGATAAAACATTGAGTTTGCTTAGAGAAAGGTATTTTGGCCTCAATTGTATATAAGGATATTTAGAAATTTGTGAAAATTTGTTGAGTTGTTCAAGTTGCAAAAGGAGTAAGTCAAAATACTAGATTGTATACACCGATCAATGTTCGTGGGAAACCTTGGAGTGATATTAGCATGGATTTTGTTCTTTGCTTACCGAGGACAACAAGAGGTAATGATTCCATATTTGTTGTTGTCGATAGATTTTCTAAAATGACACATTTAGTACCATGTAAGAAAACATCAGACGCAATACATATAGAAGATTTTTTCTTTAAAGAGATTGTCAGATTGTATGGATTATCGAACAGTATCATCTTTGACCAAGACAGTAAATTTGTTAGCTATTTTTGGAAAAAAACTTTGGAAGAAGTTGGGCACTGAGTTGAAATATACTTTTATATTTCAGTCATAGACTGATGGACAAACAAAAGTTGTAAACCAAAGTTTGGGTAACTTGTTGAGATGCTTAGTTGGAGACACATCAAGAAATTGGGATTTGATGTTAGCATAAGCAGAGTTTTCATATAACAGTTCAATGAGTAGAAGTACTTGAAAAACACCTTTTGAGATTGTTCAGGGCACACAACTGATAAGTATATCAGACTTGAGAGATATTGCTAGAGAAGAGAAAAGAAGTGTTGAACGAGAAAAATTGATTGAGTTTATGAAGACATTACACGAAGATGTAAAACATAAGTTGGTGAAACAAACATAAGACTTTTGAAGTTGGTGATGTAGTTATAGTTCATTTGAAGAAAGGAAGATTTCATGTTGGAACATATGGCACGTTGAAGATGAAGAAATTTGGTGCTTGCAAGATATTGAGAAGATTTGATAGTAGAAATTCATAAGTAGAATTATGTGATGATATGGATATATAACCTATAGTCAATATTTCAGATTTGTATGAATATCATGAACCAAACGAAGAAGTGATAGTACCATATGATTATCCTAAGAAGCAGATGGAAGAAGTTAAGAATATTTTTAAACAAAGAGTTAGCAGAAGTACAAGAGGAAATAATTACATGGAGTATCTGATAAAATGGAAGAACAAACCGATTGAGGACTCATCTTGGATTTCTCAATCTGAGTTGGATTCAATTCAGGTTGGACCTGACACATGATTCAGAGAATCATTTATTTTATCCCCATGTGTCTGATGCATGAGCATCTTCGGTTCTTTGGCAATCCTAATCAACCAAAAATATGTTTTCTTTAGTTTAGTAGCTTGTTGGAGGCTGCTCGGTAAAGTGCTAGATAACTGCTTTTTTTTGCTCGATTGAAGACTTATTTTTTCTCTGCTTAGGATCGGTTACTTGTTTCTTTTTTTCTTTATTGATGGGTCTCGATAGTTTTTTGGCTACTCGGTGATTTTTCACCAACTAGTCTCTATGCTTGGTTGGCTTTCTTAACGAGTTGTGTATTTTGATGTTGGATCTTTTGGCTGACTTCTGCATTTAATTTTTGTAGTGTAATTAATATTGGGATCTCTCATTGGGATGTGTGTGGACCTAAATCTGGGTCTTTGTTGTTTCCTATGTTGGATCTTTAGGATCTATGTGCCAACCTCTTTGGTGGACTCTTGTATATATTTAGTTTTCTATTCTTAGATTAGGGGTATCAATTTAGTAGGATTTGGGATAGAAGATAGTAATAGCATATTCAGATCACAGGTCTGTGACCTCGCATGTATGAAGATTATTCTACAAACATTTGAATGTATATGACTGAAACTGGGAAGGCCTTACAACCCATGTAATAAGTTTGATGAAATAATATAAAGATCTTCTATTTCTTCTCTCCCTTTGTATATTGTTGCTTCTGAGTTGTTCTGCGAGGAGGTTTGGATAGTTGGGAGTGTCTTGGGCCCCTATTCACCTGCCCTCCTTGCGTCAAAATATATAACCAGAAACTGAGAAAATGAATGCTTTAAATGCCAATGAGCTCTGCAACAATGAAGTTCTTCCTTTTAGTATTAGCTTTGTCCTTCATTTTAAGATGTCGCGCAAGGGCAGCAGATCCACTACTAGTGTTCACCCATTACATGCTCTATATGATCGACAACATTAATGTCCTCAAGCATGAGATTCAACTTTCACAGAGTAGAGATAAATATGTACCAGGTAGCTAAAGAGGTGGGTGCCTTTTCAAGATCTTTTGCTCCACCAACATTCACAAGGATGCCAACGGAAACCAAATGACAAGATCATTTTATCCACTGACATTCACATGAACAGAAATTCATTTTGTCTTAGCCCACCAGCCCATTTTCTGTAAATAAATAAGCAGAGATTGAGAAAATGAAAGCTACTAATTGCTATGAATTCTGTAACAATGAAGCTCTTCCTTTTATTCTTAATTATCTCCTCCATTTTACTCTGTCCCGCAAGGGCAGCGATCCGAGGCTGGTGCTCACCCATTATTTTCTCTATGCCAATGAAAACATTAATGTCTTCAAGAAGGATATTCAACTTTCCTAGAGCAGAGGCATAGACGCCTTCACTCTCAACAACAATGTATGGCGCCAGGGTCTTGCGGACAATATGTACTAGGCAGCCAAAGACGTGGGTTCCTCTTTAAAGATCTTTTTCTCCGCCGATATTCACAAGGATAATAATGGAAACCTTACGCCTTGTCAACTGGTCACCATGCTCAACCGCTATGAAACCCACCCCAACCTGATGAAATACCAAGGCAAACCCTTGTTCACCGCCTGGCTCGGCAGCGACGATTCGTGGTGAAAATTTAATTAATTATTTATGAATTGAAGTAGTATTCATAGAGATACAAGTGTGTGTAAGTAGTTGATGAAATTACATAACCACCTTAACTAAATAAATCCAAACAATGTAATAGATACATCTAATACATTCTACAGTAGTATTGAGTAGTTACGTCAACAATACAATCCAAAAAAATGGAAGCATAAAAGTTTTAAAAATAATTCTAGAAATCTATTGATCTTTTTGGTGGTTATAAGCCCATGTAGTGATATTTGATAATTTTTCCAAGCGGACTTTTCCTAAAGTAACATAAACTCAATAGAATATTAGAGACACTGTAACACCCCAAAATTGGCACTTAATAATCCAATCAATTTTGGTGTATTTTCTCATCTTCGAAGTCCTATTGTACTAGGCAAATTCTTCTCCTAATTGACTTTAATTGACTGATTTTCAAATGCAGAAAACCCAAATTTGCATAAATCTGACATTACACTTAATTCCTAAATTTTAATGATTATTAGCTAAAATCCCTATGATTAATTGATTTAAATCTAAAGTCCTAAGAGCTTTTAATTAAATCAATTCCACCCTCTTTGGCTAATATACATAAAAGGAATCGAAAGGTTATTTAATTAATTGAATGAATTATTCTCAAAAATGGAATTCCATAATTCCATATGAAAAGACACTTATGTGTCCATAATTCATTCTTTTATTTTAATAACCTTTGCTTATTTTTCTCAATTGGAGAATGAAGAGACAACTGTTTCTTTTCAAGAAACTCTTCATCCTCTCTCCTTGGGTTTCTATAAATTGGACCTCTTTTCTTCATTGTGAGGATATTTGTTTTGAGCACCATTACTATAGGCAAATTTAGCTTTGATTTCATGCTTCTAGTTTACTTTCTTGCATAATTAGCATAATTTTCATTTGGAATTGAACATTGTTTAGCTTTGATTCATGATCTATTTGTAGGAGCTAACAATTCAATTTATGCTTTAAAATCTTTCTATATTCATTTTGCTAATCAAATTCTAGCTTAAAAAATATTCATTTCTAGATTACAAGCATTTTCCTTTCTAGATTAGAAGCATTTCAATTCCTTAGATTAATTACATTCTCATTCTTAGCTTAATTGCAAATTCATACTTAGACTAGTTGCATTTCATTTTCACAGCTTAATCATGTCTTAATTCATGGATTAAAAGAGCATTTTCTCATAACTAGATGCATATTTCTCATAACTAATGGCTTTCTTCATTCACTTGCACTATTAAAATCCTCCATATTAGCAATGGTCAGGTTGTTGGCTCTCATTCCGAGGGTAAACTTCAACAATCACATCTAATTAGGAGGCAACAGGTCGCTTCAATCGCATTTGCAGAGCAAACAATCCATGTTTGTCTTTGTAAATCCATCAATTGTGTAAGGACTATGTTGTGTTTTGTGTTGAATTAAGAGGTCCACATTCAGCATAAGACATTTTGGCACCCACCGTGGGGCAGAAAAATCAATTTTCTGACCTCATTTCTGAATCTGTTGACTGTGTTTTTTAGTCTCTGCCGTGCGTCCGTACTGCACTGGTACAGATTATCGTGCGAAGTTTTTATCTTGCCGCGCGAAGATTTGCTATAGCCGTGCGAAGTTTTGCACCGAGCCGTGCGAAGAATTGCTTTTCTTAGCACTTTCTCACACGAAGAAACAGTTTTATCGCGCGCATTGAAGCACTTGCTCGCGCGCGGTGAAGTACTTTCTCGCGCGAACTTTCACTGACAGTCATTTAAAATGCAAAATTTGTAATCTGTTATTTCTCTGTTCTGACTTCTGTTTCTGCTCTGGTTTTTCTGTTTCTGATTTTTCTACTGTAGCATAACAGTGGTTTGCAGGTTCGCTTGTCAAAGGCTAAAACATTCTAACGGTTTACTTGCAGGACGATAGTCAAAGACAATATTAAAACGTCATGTTTGTTTACTGTTTTTCATTCACATAGTCTAAATAGGGCTTCGTTAAAATTTTGTAAGGATCTCGATAGAAAAGTAGGGAAATAGGCTCTTCATTACATGGAAGTGATGCCCATGAATGAAACCGAAACCCAGATGTTGCTAGCATGAAGGATACTTGGGGAAGCGAAGCAAGATAAGTAAATCTTTAGCACTTCTACTAGTTAGGGGATTATGCTCTTCTCTCATTGAGAGAATTAGAAACCCAAAGACTTGTGGATTTGGTGGAGTGAAACTATCTCGGTGATGAACATGCTTGATTTGTTTGGGTGAGGTGCAAAGGTAGAGAAGTATTCTCTTCTCTCATTGAGAGAATCAGAAAATCA
>MU228218.1:24534-45490 GCA_018584345.1 Thuja plicata
TAGGCTACATTATTTCTGCAAAAGGAATTGAGGTAGATCCAGAAAAAGTACAAGCTATAATGGAGATGCCACCACCCCGTAATATCAGACAAATCAGGGGTCTTCAAGGTCAACTTCAATCTATCAGGTGGTTTATCTCACAGTTGGCTGACAAATCGCAACCTTTCACTAAAACTCTACATAAAGGTGTGACTTATGACTGGAACAAAGAGTGTGAACAAGGATTTCAACATATTAAATAGTATCTAGCTAATCTGCCCATATTGATGCCTCCCATTCAGGGGAAGCCTTTGATCCTATATATCTCAGCAACAGAAACATCCTTGGGTGCTCTCTTGGCCCAAGAAGATCCAAACCATAAATAAAGAGCCATTTACTACATCAGCAGAACATTAGTCTCTTATGAAATGAAGTATTCAGTAATTGAAAAGGCTTGTTTAGCAGTAGTGTTTGCTTCCTAGAAGCTATGACACTACATGTTGGCTCACACTATGAGACTGATTGCAAAGATTGATCCATTGAAATACCTACTCAGTAAAGCTACCCTTACAGGTAGACTGGAAAAATGGGTCATGCTCCTTAGTGAGTTTGATATTGTATATGTTGAGAGAAAATATATTAAGGGACAGGCGATTGCGGATCAATTGGCTGAAGCACCTCTTACAGATCATCAACCATTAAAGATGGAATTTCCTGACGAGTCCATTATTCTCCTCACGCATCAAACATGGACAATGTTCTTTGATGGATCGTTCACTCAACAAGGGTCTGGAGCTGGAATCTTTTTTATCACACCACATCGATATTCCTTACCTAAGGCATATAAAATGATGTTCCCTTGTACTAATAATACTGCTGAATATGAGGCTCTGATTAATGGACTCAAGATTTCTATTGAATGGTGAGTGGATGAACTAAAAGTCTTTGGAGACTCACAACTGGTTATCAATCAGATCAATAATGATTATCAAACCAAAGATGAAAATTTGGTACCCTATAAAAGGATGGTTGACAGTCTTAAGAACTATTTTGCATATGTCACTTTTCAGAAAATTCCCCGGGCGGATAATAAAGTGGCTGATGCTATGGATACTTTGGCTTCTATGTTGCAAATGCCAGAGAATGATTTCAGACATGAGTTCTTAGTGGAGACATTATACTACCCTGCCTATGACTCTCCTGACTCCCAGATGGTCTATTCAGTAATTGGACATGATTCATCTCGTTACCACCAAATGTACTCTTATCTCCATGATCAAACTATTCCTGACATGTATACTAGAAATGAAAAATGTCATCTTATCCACAGTACTTCACGGTACGTCATTGTAGCAAATGACTTGTATAGAAGGGGTTTAGATGGTACCCTCCTTAGGTGTCTAGAACCTGATGAGTCTAAACACGTGTTAGAAGAAGTACATGAAGGCATTTTTGGTTCTCACTCAAATGGCCTGACACTGGCTCGTAAGCTTATTAGAGCTGGTTATTATTGGCCCAATATGGAGAAGGAAGCTACGCAGTTTGCCAAATCTTGTAAGCAATGTCAACTTCATGGAAACTTGATTCACGCTCCAGCTAAGGAACTCATTCCTTTTATCACCTTTTGGCCATTCCAACAGTGGGCTTTCAACTTAGTAGGTCAGATATATCCGTCTTCCTCCAAAGGACACTAGTACATCATCACTGCTACGGATTACTTTACTAAATGGGTTGAGGCAGTGCCTCTCAGTGTAGTTGATGGAAAATCTGTAGCTATGTTTATCTTAAACTACATTATTTGTAGATATGGTGTACCTTCCTCTATTATCACAGATAATGGGGGACATTTCAAGAATAAAGATCTGACGAATTTATGTGCTAAGTTTAATATCATCCAACATTGGTCTTCTATTTATTACCCCCAAGGTAATGGGCAAGCTGAAGCTTCTAACAAAACAATTCTTAAGATCCTGTACCGTACGGTACACAAGTCTGGAAGAGATTGGCACCTCTAGATAAATCCGGCTTTATGGGCCTATCGCACCAGTATTAGAACTCCAATAGGGGCCACGCCCTTTGCTTTAGTCTATGGCGTAGATGTTGTGCTGCCTATTGAGGTTGAGATTCCTACATTGCGAGTCTCTCTGAAAGGCCTCATTACAGATGATGACATGAGGATATCTAGGCTTCAGGAGCTTGAGTTACTAGATGAACGTCGGAAGGTGGCGTTTGATCATTTCAGAGCATACCAAAAGAGGATATCAAAGAGCTACAATAAGAAAGTCAGACCAAGAGACTTCCAAACAGGTGATCTCGTCCTGAGAGAGAATCCTAAAAATCAACAACAGCGGACTTCACATCTCTATCCTAGGAACTCATGTCTGAAATCATTCTCTGGCATTTGCAACATAGAAGCCAAAGTAGCCATAGCATCAGCCGCTTTATTATCCGCCCTGGGAATTTTCTGAAAAGTGACATATGCAAAATAGTTCTTAAGATTGTCAACCATCCTTTTATAGGGTACCAACTTTTCATCTTTGGTTTGATAATCATTATTGATCTGATTGATAACCAGTTGTGAGTCTCCAAAGACTTTTAGTTCATCTAGTAATACTAGTCTGTTCTTGTGTCCACCGTTCATGAAATTCGGGTGGCATGTATCTTTCTCCTTTGAAGTTAGGATCTTGTAGGTCTTTCCATTGTTCATAAGTGAGTGTCTCACATTGAGTAGTTTGATCAGAATCACTATCTGTCTCTGCTGTACAAGCACGTGGTACAAATTTATCTGGCTCAGCAAAGAAAGCTGTGAAGTCCGCTGAAAGTTTTATCCCACAAACTTCACATCTCTATCATACACAATGTTTAAAGGAAGTCCATGTATTCTTACCACCTCTTTGAAGAAAATATTTGCAACATAAGAAGCATCACTTGTACTCTTACATGACAAGAAGTGTTCCATCTTACTAAACCCTTCAACAACCACAAAAATACTATCAAATCCTTTTTGAGCTCTTGGAAAACCCATCACAAAGTCCATGCTCACACTTTCCCATGTTCTAGAAGGAATGGTTAGTGGCTGATATATTCTTGCATTCATTGTTTTTCCTCTAGCTTTCTGACACACTATACATGAATCCACAAACTTTCTAACATCTTCCTTCAATTTAGGCCAGTGATAGAACCTTCTTCCCAATGCAAGGGTTTTGACTAACCTAAAATGCCCCTCCATGCAACCACTATGTTTCTCCTTGACTATATTATTCCTCATTGAGCACTTGGGAGTGCACAATTGACACCCTTTGAAAAGAAGACCATCTTGGATCAAATAATTAGAAAATTCCAAATGATATATGTTGTCAAAATTAGAACATACCTTGTATATATCTTTGAAGTCTTCATCATCAACATACACACCTTTTAGTGATTCATTCCCCACACTTTCTAACTAAATTTCAGACATCATTAATTTCTTGCTAGTAAGAGCATCAACAACTTTATTGGAAACACATTTCTTGTGTTTGATTGTAAATGTATAGGCTTGGATTCATTCAACCCATTTCATATGTATGTGACTCAATTTATTCTGACTGTTTAGGAAACTTAAGGCCTGATTATCTGTATACACAACAAATTATTTTGGAAGTAAGTAATGTCTCCACTTCTTTAGGGCTTGAACTATTGCATACATTTCTAAGTCATAGGAAGAATATTTCTTCTTAGCATCATTTAATTTTTCACTAAAAAATGCAATTGGTTTACCTTCCTCGCTGAGTACTGCACCTATTACCAAATGACTTGCATCACATTCAATATGAATTTTTTTGTTAAAATCAAGTATAGGTTTCTATGATACCTTTTGTTTCAGCATTTCAAATGCTTCATCTGCCTCCATAGTCCATTTGAATTTGCACTTTCGTCCACCTCTAATCATTTCTAACATGGGAGCACAAATCTGGCTGAAATTCCTAATAAAATTCCTATAAAAGGTAGCAAGACCACTAAAGCTTATGACATCACCAATTTTTCTAGAAGTTGGCCATGTGTGAATGGCATTCACTTTATCGGAATCCATTTTTAGATTCCCCTTAGAAATTGAAAAAAAAACCCAAGATAAATCAGATCTTCTTGAAAAAACACACACTAAATTCCATGTTTATCATCAATTTTGCCTCATTCAGTCTCCTCAAAACCATGTCCAGATGTTTTAGGTGATCCTCTCATGTTATTCTAAATACCAAAATGTCATCAAGATACACTATGATAAAGCTACCAATGAACTCTTTCAATACCTCATTCATGAGTCTCATAAATGTGCTAGGGGCATTAGATAACCCAAATGGCATTACCCTCCACTCATACAGACCTTCATTGGTTTTAAAAGTAGTTTTCCACTCATCACCTGCCCTAATTCTTATCTGGTGATAGCCACTTTTCAAATAAATCTTAGAATAGTATCTTGCAACATACCTTTCCCCCCAATTTATATGTGGTCTATTGTAGTGGCTCAGTGTTTCTTTGTACCTTCAACAATGTTCTCCTCGTCATCAAGGCTTCTTCTCTCACTAGAAATCCATAAGAATTGGGCAAATTAACACTCTGACAATCAGTGTCTTGAACCAAGTGTGTTCTCCTCTCTCCGTGGGAGATTGATCCTCCTTTCTCTGGGCACTTGGCTGCAGCATCACCTATTTGGTTGCATTTATAACATATGAAAGGTTACGAAATCCTTCCTCCAAATCTCCAACTAGAATTAGACCTTACCCCTCTAAAGTTTCCTCTTGAGCTTCCTTCTCCATATGAACTTTATTTATTGGACTCTCCCTATGGTCTAGGACTATTCCCTCTACCCTAAGTATTACCTCTACCTCTGAAGTTTTTTCCTCTGCCTCTATTATTCTTCTATTCTCTCCTTTTAATTTTCTCTTCCACCTTTAATGCTAGTTGAAAATAGTTATGGTCTGTATCAGGGCTCAACATGTTTAGTGTATCATGTATGTTCATTCTAAGACTATTCAAATACCTAGCCACTTTCTCACTTTCACTTTGCCTAGATCTCAGACTGAGTTTTTGACTTTCTTTTGTATATGTGTTTACATCCATCTCTTTTTGCCTCAAATTCTATCTCCTTCTATGAATTTGCACTTCATATTCCTTAGGCATATAGGCTTCTTTAATATTTGAAACCATTCTACTCCAAGTATATATCATATTCTTTCCTTTTTTCACTCTTTCACCTTGCACAATATTTCACTAGGTAAGAGATGCACCCTTCAACTTGGATTTGGCTATCCTAATCTTTTAGTTCTCATGAACCTCTTCTCACTGAAATTATTTTTTTAAGGACTCTATCCAGTTCATGACAATGTCAACATCCAATTTCTCACAAAAAATAGGAATATCTAATTTATTGTTTATGCCTCTCCCTCCCATAGACTTGAGAGCCTTTAGGAAGTGCCTTTGCTCTATAGGAATGTTCTCATCCTTCTCAGGGGACTCCTCTTCCCACTTCTCTGAGAAATCATCTTCTTCCTTTTTTATCTTACCCTTCAACTTATCCAATTATGCCATCAACCGATGATTCCGTTCTTCATTTTCATGAATCCTTTTTGCAAGTTCTGTATTTGTCACTTTAGGAGAGATTATGTTCACCTCTCCCTCTAACTCTTCTGCTAACATATACTGATGCAGGAGCATCCTGGGGAAGTTAGCAATCCTATGTCAACCAAAAAGATGTTTGAGTTAGGTTTTAGTGCTCGATAGGTGGGTTGGTAGAGCTCGGTGGAAGTGTGGATGTTTTCGGTCATTTTGATGCTCGGTGCTCAGTGGAGGGTGTGATTTTTTTCCCAAATGGACTCAGTGACTATTGGCATCAGTGCTTTACTGAATGAGCTTGATGGATTTTTTAGCACTTGATATCAACTTGGAGTCTCAGTTGAGGGAGTTCATCAACTAGATGATGGAGTTTACCAGCTGGATTTTATGGATTGGGAAGATATTGGAGATTGTATTCACGATTGGAGGGGATCATTTGGATCATGCAGAGTTTTTAGGCATGGTGCATTGGATCTTGTGTGGACCTAAATATGGATTGGTGCATTCTTCTATGTAGTTATTAATTGTTTGAGTCCAACTCGGTCATTTACACATTTCATCATGGAATGTAATGGGTCAACTGATATTTAATATTATTTATAATGTCGACTTGTAGCCTGGTGTATAAAAGGAGTGTGTAGGTAGCATTTAGGGGTGGAGGAGGGAAAGTAGAGTGAAGACAATAGTAAGTGGGTAAGATGGAAAACTAAGCAAGGTTGCTTGGTGGATTTCGATCAGAAGTTTAGATCTTTCCTTGTAGTTTATTCCACTTAGCTATAGGATTGATTGGTGTAGTTGGATCTTGTGAGATCTTGTTGAACTTTCTATTCTATTGGTCGTAACTGGGAAGGCCTTACATACTGACATGTTTCTTGTAATGCTTAGTTATTGAATAAAACTATTATTTTCTATTCATATCTTGTGTTTTCATTGTGTTTCCGCTATGTGGTTGTTCGCTTCTTAGCTTGACAGTCTATTTTTAGACCCTCCATCCTTGGTACCACATTAGGTGGTATCAGAGTGAGGTTGATCTAGTTTGTTCCTTCATGGATATTAGTTGCAGATTTGTGTTCCATAACTTGTGAATCATGGCCTAGTTGTTTGTGAGGTGGCAAATTAATGTTCACACTTACAACAACTTGGAGGTTGTGACGAGGTGGTCGAGAGTGGATTGGATTTTCTAGAGAGGATTTTAAGATGCCTCCGAGAAGATTGGATCCTAGGGCGATTGCAGATCTCTCTAATGAGGTGGAATCAAAAGTGACAAAAAGTTTTAGATATAAGATAGTGACGATGAAGAATGAGATGGTAGCTGAAATCATGAGGCCTATTACTAGTTTGCAGAGGAACCCTGGAACAGAGGATGGCTATGAGGAAGCTGCTACCGAAGGTGCTAGATATAGTAGAGATGAAAGAGTGTATCGATTGAGTACTCGGAAGACATGTATATCAAGAATCAATTTGGGATCTATGTGCTGAATCCAAGAAGATGTTTGTGGAGCTACTAGAATATCTTTTTTTCACCGAGGGTGTCTGATGCAGGAGTATCCTGGGGAAGGTAGCAATCTTGTGTCAACCACAAATATGTTTGTGTTAGGTATTGGTGCTCGGTAGGTGGGTTGGCAAAGCTTGGTGGAAGTCTGGATGTTTTTAGTCATTTCAATGCTCAGTGCTCGGTGGAAGGTGTACTTTGCTTCCCAAATAGACTCAGTGACTGTTGGCATAAATTCTTTACTGAATGTGCTTGATGGCTTTGTTAGTGCTTGGTACCGACTTGGAGTCTCAGTTGATGGAGTTCACCGACTGGCTGATGGAGTTTATCGGCTGGATTTTATGGATTGGGTAGACATTGAAGATTGCATCCACGATTGGAGGGGGTCATTTGGATTGTGTAGAGTTTTGAAGTATGATGCATTGGATCTTGCATGGACCTAAATCTGGATTGGTGCATTCTTCTATGTCGTTATTAATTGTTTGAGGCTTACTAGGTCATTTACATGTTTCATCGTGGATTGTAATGGGTGGAATCATATTTAATATTTTTGTAAATCCAACTTGTGGCATGGTGTATAAAAGGAGTGTGTAGGTAGAATTTAGGGGTGGAGGATGGAAAGTAGAGTGAATACAGTAGTAAGTGGGTAAGAAGGAAAAATAAGGAAGGTTGCTTGGTGGCTTTCGAGCACAAGTTTAGGTCTTGCCTTGTAGTTTCTTCCACTTAGCTGTAGGATTGATTGGTGTATTTTGATCCTATGAGATCTTGTTGAACTTCATGTTGTATTGGTCATAACCAGGATGAGCTCCTTCCTGGTTACGACCAAAAAGATGTTTGAGTAAGGTTTTGGTGCTCGATAGGTTCTCCATCAATGCAAAAAATGATAGTAAAATAATTAGAGATTGGCATCAAAGAGAAAATATGCATGCTTGACATGATGAAGAAATGTCAATTCATAATTACCATTGAAGAGTAGAGGGAAACAACATTTGTCAGATCATTGAGATAAAAATGAACATAGAAAGATAGTCACCAACAACTTTTAAGAAAATAACATAAAGCCCTCGAAGAAACAAAGCTTCAAATGTGAATACACAGAGGATTTTTGTATATGGTAAGCACCATGGGGAAACATTTAAAAATAGTACTTGAAGACAAAAAAATTTAATGATATAAAAATGCATGGGGTACCACCATTCTTCAAAGGTTCTATTTTGTCCTTAAGGAGGAATGAAAGTTTTCTAGAGTTGGGTAAATGTTTCAAGGGTCACTCATCACTTCTATGTGATTGACTATTTCAAGAATTCATTCACTTTAATAGGGAGATGTATGCCCTGCTTAGAGAGTTACTTTCATTGTCTTTTATAAGTATATTCTTTGTTTTAGAGAGGGAAACATTTTCACTATTTGAGATTACCAATTTCACAATTTAGGATGACCTTTTCATTTTTTTGAGCTATCATATTCAAAGGCTAAAAGAGGTTCATGTGTTCAATAATAGATTTGATTTTTGAATAGAGCTTTACAAAACAATGTGAATAATAAATATAAAGAGAAGACACAAAGAGGCATAAATACAATGCCATATATTTAAAAGATGTTCCATTGAAATGCAAGGTCACTATCATAAAAAACAAAGATAAATATTCATCACGATTATTATAGAACATATGGATACATGTTATACACAATAAGAGATGATGTCCTTAGGCTATAGGATGCATTATTATCTATTCATTTATGATTTCCACCAATTAGCATCTTGAGGAGAAAGTTGTTGCCTCTCTAGATGGTGTGAAAGCATAATGTATCTGATATTGTCATGGAAATGGTGTGAGAAATGATGGAAGAGTAGTACATTTTATATGAGTAGAAAGAGCACATGAGGCTTAAATTCAAGCAAAGATAGTGACCTTGAAACAATAAAGAATAGACAATGAAAATAGTATGCATACCTTGTGTTTATGAGAAAAATATTCAAGATGTGTCCTAAAGGTAGACAATTTTTCCTTCAAAATACATGTTCATATTTTAGTGACAATATCTGCAAGCCATTGATCCTATGTATTAGAAAATTATGATTGATTAGATGTTAGAAATCAATGTTGATACAAAAAAGACCAATTCTATTTGAAGTCATATGCAAAACAAAGAATATGGTCATTTTGATCTTGCATACTTCAAATAATGGACAATTTTCAAAAGAGCTTAAGATCAATTTATGTTGCTTGTTGGAAGGTATACATATAGCTACAAGAATAACATATAGCTATAGGATGAAAATTTAAATCTGCAAGAACAACATATAGCTAAAGTATCTAGCTAGAAGAACATCATAAAGCTATAAGAACAAAATATAGCTATAGGAACAACATATAAAGATACATGAACTACATATAGCTAAAATTTTTAGCTACATGAACACAAAAATGCTATGGTAACAACACATAGCTACATGATTATAATTTAAAGCTACAAGAACAACATATAGCTACACGATGATAATTTAAAGCTACATTAACAACATATAGTTATAGGAGCAATTAAGAAACAACAAAGCAAAAAAACAACATCATGTTTTTAGGAGGATGGAAATGGCACAGTGAAATAGTGGTTGTGAGTGATCAATCATGAGAACACAATGACACTACAAAGTGGAAACATACATCACTATTATGCAATGAACATAAATATAATGAGTGTCATTGAAAAAAGAACAAATAAGAACATCGTACGCATGAAAAAAGAATAGATCCACATCATAGTCCAAGCTACCCATTGTCATGGATATGATAAAAGAAGCTACATGGATCATGTTAGAGCATGAGGTTCAAATCAGAGCTACAATCATTATAAAGGAAATCAGAATCTTATTCAAAGCAAAAGGTTGCAGCTATTTGAACAATTATTGTAATATGCAAAAAAGTGAAGTTTGTCAAATACAAATTTATTTTTTATTAGTAGTGTCATACACCAAATGATTGTTAAAGTCTAAACTAAAGATTGCTAATTTTTATCAGCTTTCTATATAGAGACAACTTCATTAATATTGTGTACCATTGTTACTCAAGCTTTTAAAGATTGTCATACTTCAAATTAATTTAACATATGTTTTCTTCTACAAGTCCTAGTAACAGACATGTTAAGCCTTCCCTTTTAAAGTGAAAGTTTTGATGTTGTCATTGAGAAAGGGACAATGGTAAGCCTAGTAAGAAATTCAATTCTTGGTATTATTATTTAGAGCTTAATAAGCAGCTATAGAAAATTGTATCTTGAAAACTTCACCAAGATCGCATTTATTCTAGATTAAATACAACTACTGAATGGGGGTAGGGTCTTAAATTATTTGGGATTTATATTTTATTTCTTTTGGACAAATATAATAGTACGTGATGAGCACCTGCTATGTAACATTTTTATTTCACTTGAAACATCACATGTTTTTTTACCGATGTTTCTATGAGTTTTAGAATAGTGGGCGGGGCGGGGCGGGGCGGGGCGGGGGTGGGGGGGCGGGGGGGGAATTGTGGTGGCAACTATTAAAATGAAAAATCAAAATTGATACTTGAATTTTTAAATTAAAAAAAAATCAAAATTACCTACGAATATATATATATATATATATTCAAGTTTTGAGAATTGATATTCATACTGTGATATGAATATATTGGATTTGAAGCTAGTTATGTATGTTCATATTTTATGTGAACTCATACCATTTTATGTGACATGATGGGGTACATGTGTACATTTTCCTTGTACATGTATTATTTTTCTACATTCATTGAACTTTTTCTTTAGATGTTAAATATTTTTATTCAATAGGCCTCCTAAGTTTCATCTTTTTATATATTTACATGGTAATCTTTTTCTATTTACTTATTTAGTCAAGGGTCATGTCCTTAAGTGGTTCTAGTCCCTAGCTCATGATTTCATTTGAATTCTCTTTACATGTTAGCTCTAAAGAATGTATTAGCTCCACTTGTACAAATAAACTTGGAAGTTAATTTTACTAATTGAATACATTACTACGTAGAGATAAATTTTGTGAATTCATCTTTTATTTTGAGGTAAAATTAGCTAAAGTGCATATCCTCATTGTGCTAAAGTATTTTGATGGTTCACTATTATTCAGCGGCACATTTTAACATAGTTAATTTCTTTGTTGGTGAATTTATAAATGTGTATTTAGGTTCACTTTTATATGGCAAATTAGTTAGATAAATTACTTATAGTAGATTATAAACAAATCATGAGATTATTTTTTAGATTGTTTAAAGGAACCTTGTTTTTATTGTAAAATTAATCCTTCTTTTGTTTTGCAAGATATATTCACTAGCTCATAAAGTAAGATCTCATAAATAATATTATTGACTAAAATCTAATGTAAAAAATACATAAATAAACATGAAATATCTAAAATATTTACATAAAATGTAATGGACCTAAAATATGCATGTGCACATATACACATAGACTATATAAAATGTCTAAAATAAACATAACACATGAAATGTCTAAAATATACATGGTGTACATGTATAGAATGTATAAAATAAGTATAGGAAATATGCATGTCCATGTATAAAATATAAGTCTGTAACATGTCTAAAATAAACATAACACATGAAATGTCTAAAATATACATGGTGTCCATTTATAGAATATTTAAAATAATCCTAGAAAATACGCATGTGCATGTATATGCATAAAATAAGTGTGTAACATGTCTAAAATTTAGATCTCTATCTACAAATATCTTTGTGTAGTAAACTGATCCCCTACCTTGATCCATGACTTGATGATGATCCACATTGTCTGGATCCCCGCGTGCAATAGAATACACATGTACATGACATGTCTAGATATACACTAAATATAGACATATATCTAATTGAACTTAAAAAAATTAAGAACTACATATCTGTTCTTCATCATCTTGATCGTGTTCATCTACCCTAGGAATTATAGATAATAGCTGGATAAATGAATGAGAAGCCTACATTGTATTCAAATTATGTTTAAAAACTTGTATTCAAAAAACTTTTACAGTTTAAAATACTTAAAAGAAAAATTAACTATAGGCCTAAATTTACATGTTTGTCATGATGCCAGGGATCGTCTGGTGTCTCCAAATCTCTATATGATATCATACCCACGATAATACCTTAGAATATATATAATTTTTTCAATCTAATTATACCTTTAGTTTATATAAAAATCAAAATTCATTTATTATACCAACCTAGATACATGCAATTTTTAAAATCAAAATTTATATTTATATCTTAGCATAATCTAATGCTCTCCCAATCCCACTTATGTTTGAAGAGTGTAAGGACACTACATATGGATCAACATCAGCATCCATAAGCAAGTTGGAATAAATTCATTGAACTGGAACAAATGTTGCCCAAGATATACGATCATAGGAGTTTGAATAGGGGGAGGTGTATCCTGGTCAATTGTTGTCTTCTAAGGAGGAGTTGTAGGATGTGAAAAAATATCCTGCTATCTCTATGCACCCTAAAGATTTGTGCCAACTCCACCATGACTACTACCAGTGGATGTTCTACAAAGAAATCGATCGATATATGATCACAACTCGCAAAGAGGGACACCAAGGGTAAAAGCAAGAAGATGAGTCCACTTATCGTAGAACTTTAACAGTTAGTCATTTTTCCCAAAACAAAGTTTATGAAATGGTGTCACACTTATAAAAATTGGGGTCATGTTCCTCTTTGGGACACTGAACCAAAATTCAAATCATTACCTTGTAATACACGGGGTCCTGAGCCTAGTTTCATGAAATGGAACCCTATTTGAAACAAGGTCTCGGTCCATACATTACCCCGTTTCAAAATGGGGTAATGTATGGAAAGAGACCCTATTCCAAAAAAGGATTTTTTATTTTTTAAAATGTGCGGCTTATTTTTACACATGTCGCCCTGCTCCATTAGCTCCATTCTATTTGGTTTTTGGCCACACCACCTAAGGTAATCCCTCAAGTTAGTATAATTTTGAAACTGTCAAGTGAACGGACTTATTTTAGTGCCTATTAAAGTCACCTTTTCTAAATTAATAGATATATCGATCAATCTTTTTTTCATATTCTCAGACAATAAGTGCATGGGTATGCTTCCCTAAAATTTTGAAATTTTTTTGTTGAATTTTAGGAGTCTAAATCTCGTATTGTATCCTACGATAATCAAAAGATTAATTTTGTTGAACCAACAATGGTAGTGACTTTTGTTTATAAATGTTCACATGAGGAGATATCCATTGATTGGTAATAATTATTAAATACTACACATATTTCAGTTGGATTTCTAATATTTAAATAAAAGTTTCATTATTGAAATAGATCATCGTAATCTAGAATTTCTATAGGAATTTAATAGGCTTTATCATTGGGTGCTTTGGAGATAATTTTGCATTAATCATTATAACAAAACTATATATGAACTTGTGAAATCACACTCTTCTTTTATTTTTTTTAAACCTTGCTCTATTCCTCCATAAACAATGTTGGAAACCTTCAAAACAAAAATGTATCTAAATAGTGGCGAGATTTATTATTTTACTAGTACTCAATAACCATAACAATTTGAAACTTGAAGCTTCTCAAGGAATCACTGCAAAGTAGTTGGCGTAGGTGGAAATGGAATAGACATTAATAACTTATCTTAGCCTTGAGTTAATTTATTAATAAGACTCTTTAAATTTTTATTACACTTCATATGATAATGTATTTTCCTTGAGAAACTGCCTCATATAATTTCAAAATTCAAATCACATACTCTTTTGGTAGATATTTCTTCACTGATCTCTTCTATCTATATTACCAAATTTAAGATAAAAGTTTGAAATCTGAATTAGATGAATAGAACAATATTTAAACAAAAAACATAGTCACAAATAGTTGCAAAAAGTTTGTGGATATACAAAGAGTTGATAATTGTCTCCCTATAACAAGCATATGAAACTAAAGTAAACAATGCAATAGACAAAACATACACTAACAAAAAAACCTAAAGTATCTTATTATAAAAGATTTTTTTGGGATTATGACAACCCTTAACTTTTGGGGTCTTTCCACCATTCTTCCTTCTCTCTACTTATTGGTGGTCTTTTCTCCCTCTATTTTAATAAGTTACACATTTTTTTATTTCTTGGGGAAGGGCTTATTTCCTTTTTAAAAACTTTTATTTACATAGTTTTGTTGTTGGGATTTATTTGTTGTGACCCAAAATTTCACCCACGTACACTACATTTAAGGGGGTGTAAGTGTTTGCTTTTGTTCTCTGTGGCAGGTATTGCATAAACATATTTTAAGCTTCACTCGATAATAAATTCATTATTAGTAGTTGTGGATTATGTTTGTTTTAAAACATCCATAGGATTTTTGCTTCCATATTTTATAGTTTTTGCATATATTCCTCCTGTTCACTATATTTTTCACCTCCTCATTAATTAATCCCTTAGAACTATATGGGTATACTTCTTAAAATTTTGACATTTGTAGTGAGTTTCGGGAGGTTAATGTATTTTTTAAGAGTACATAAATGAAAAGATTTTTTTTAACAAAACAAATTTTCATTAAGGTTTATATGTTAGAATAACTGAGAGGGGGGTGAATCAGTGCCCTAAAAAATTAATCCAATATACCAACCAAAAATTTATATCTCAAATATAAACCTCAAGTTATATTTAGTCCTACAAGATGTATGCCTTTAAATTAACTTATCAAATAACTACTACTCGGAGTTCACTGTTAATCCTTATTCTTAAGTTTTTTCTGAATAGTAGTCTAGCCTTTACCGAAATATAGTAAATAACTTAGTGTTTACCAATCAATCTTGTTTTAGTAATGTATAAAGCAAAACATTAAAGTAATGAACCATAAACACATTTGACACGTGGATTTTTAACTTGGAAACCCTGTTAAGGGAAAAACCACTTGGTACCAGTAACCCAAATTTTTCACTCTTTTGAAGTGAGCTTGGTGAAGAGCCAACCCTGTTAAAGGTTACAAACCCACTATTAAGTGCGACCTTGTTAGATGATTTAATATAATAGTTTGTCACTTGATATCTGGAATTTCACTATGCTATCTTCATGAGAAACTTTTTGATACTCCTTGGGATGTATCTCAATATATAAAGGATAATTAAATCCCACTCTATTAAGAGATTTCATGAATCAATGGTTAAACTTAAACAGTATATGATTTGTTCATAAATACAACTTAGAATTGCAAATGCTCAAATATATTATAAGCTCATAATACCTTTCTGATCAATATTTATTTTATGTTCTTTTTCTCCACTTCTTTCTGCTTGGTGATGTTGTGCTTCTCTGTTGCTCGGTGTCTGCAGAAATCTTTAGCTTTGTTCTTCACCAGTATTCTCTTCAACATCTTCTTCTTTTCTATTCACCCCTTTTTCACAATAAATTATCTTGTCTCTCTTATAGACATGATTTCACCATTTCTAGGTCTTTGTCTTTCTTGTTCTTGACATGATCTGGAAATCTCACCATTCTTTCTTTAAAGCTTGCTTTAGTTTTATCCCACAAATTTCTCCTTGATAACTGGAATAAAACTATCTTGAAAACTCTAGCTTATCTCCATCTTTTAACTTGTCGATGAAAACAGTGTGATCAACCAGTTAACTCCATATTTAGCTCTTTCCAGCTAAGTCTTTTGTCATCTCTGAACTTTGGTTCTTATCGGTGGTTAACTCCTTGTTTTCTCGGTCTTGACTTCAGTTGTCCTCGGGCATCTCTATCCGTCGGGGTTGTCTGTCCATCGGGTAACACTTTGGTTCTTCTTGGTAATTCTTTCTTGGGTTTCTTTCTCGAGTATCACTGTGACTCTTCTCTCAGGGTTCTCTATCCATCGGGTGCTTTGTCCGTTGGTGTTTGTTGTCACTTGGTGAATACTGAACTTTTATGCATTAATGATAAAATAACCTTTATCTCTTTGGTTATTTGAATTCTTTGACACTTTGTATATATATAACCAATCAGATTATATCAAGTTGACATTAATGACAATACAATACATTAACTGATTTAATGTCTTGCATTAACTTTCTGCAGCTTGCTGATCATCAACTTAACATCTTCAAACATTAAATCAGTTATAGTTCATCATTAGAAATAGCAAAAAATTGTTTTTTATTACGGTTTAGAAATATTATAGAATTCAAAGTTATAATATTGTCAAAGATGCTCCATAATAGAATGGAGTTTAGAAGTAATTAACAAAATGTTGATCAAGAGGGTAGAAAGTATGTTGTATTCAACCTAGTCTAATTTTTTTTGGTTGAAGTAGTTTATATGGATTGTTGCCTAGCTAGCATGTCTTGTAGACTAAATATTTTTGAAAACACAACCATAGATGTGCAATCAAGAAAACATACATCTCGAAGACACAATAAAGTCATTTTCGCTAGTCATATGCACATGTGACTATCAAGAATATGTCAAATTAAGATACCAATATTGGTAGTTTTTCATTTTTTCTTTGTTGTAGTAGTGTGAAAGGGTGTAAGATTTGTGCAAAACAATGAAAAAATATTCCTTCTTCAAATACTTTTATATTCCAATCCTTAGTTTTAAGTTAATTCCTTAGTTTTGTATAAGTGTGAGAGAATTAAAAACTTATGCAAATACACTTATACATATACGTGGAATATATATAAAGGGTATTGTTAGAGAATTAAATATGTATCCTAAGGGGTCCTAAGGGGTCGTAGCACCCATTAATGAGTCATAAGAACCTTTACGACCCCTTAAGACTTATTAGTGGGGTTGTAGGACCCATTATGAGTTGTAGGACCCATTATGTATCCTAAGGGTTTTTATGACCCCTTAGGACCCATTATGTGTCCTAAGGGTGTCATGTAAGGGTATTGTTAGAGAATTAACAACTTATGAAAATATGTTGTATAATATGTATAAGTGTATAATATTCCTTTATAAACTTACAACTTATAAGTGTATAACTTGTTAATTCTCTTAGACTTATACATACTTGGGTATAAGTTTTATATTACTTCTTCCAGTATTATGGATCCCTATTAATATAGTAAAACATGTCCAAAATTTGCATCCCAAGAGTGAATGTGTCTCTCCAATCAACTAAAAAAATTCCAAAATAGAGAGCAAATAGTATTAACAACTTTTTTTCTTTTTTGAGTTTGATGTTATGTGTTTATTTTTACATTCACTAGTCTAGTTCCTCAAGGTAGAATAAATCTAAATTAGTGAACAAATAGGTCAAGAATTAGTAGTAGTCCTTAAGAATATGTCTATTTAATAAATGATAAGTCTTTTGTGATTTTCTCATTTTTGTGCTAGATAGCATGAATTGTTTTTTTGTAATATGATATTTGATATGTTTTTTGAGTCTTTTCATATATAGAGTCATTTTTAGCTTGAGTTTATCCCTATATGAATTTTAATATTTTTTTATTAGTATTAATATCAACATGAATAAGCCTTTGAAGAAAGTCATGCATCATTTCCACATTAAAAAAACAATGGGTGTATTGTTGGTGTGACTATCTCAATGTCAAATGATATTCCAAAATAATATAATGTGCATGTCTGTTCTTCTCACAAATAAAAAATTGAAATGCAAGAGCATTAACTTTGTATTCCAATTTTGAGAAAAAAAACAATGTCTAACTTCTTGATTGTTCAATGACTTTTGAATTCATCTTAAATATAAATTTTTCCTTAGATTCTTATTAGAACAATATTTTGACAAAATTGATTCCATTAAAATATTAGTTTTTATATTATTATATTGTATTAAAACATTTGTGTTTTCCTTACAACTCTTGAGATTTATATAGTTTCATAAAGTTCTATTTAGTAGACACTAATTTATTAGAGGAAACTGGCCCTTTTTTATACATTGACCTGTACTCACCATAGAATTAAACAAAGTAATTGGAATGGCCACTTATTGATGTTTTATTTGTCACAAAATATAAAATATAAAATTATGAACCTTAATGAAGCTTGAACTCAATATCAAATTATTTATCAAAAAGCTCATAGTTTTGGTGATAAAGGAATATATTTTTCTTTTCATTTTATCAAAAAAAATACAATTTTTTTAATAGTGTAATATTTGGTACTACTTAAAGAGATAAATTTAACTTACAATCACATAAGAAAATCCTTATGCCCATTGTCAAAAATTTACAAATTAAATGCACCTTTTAAGGTATGCAAACTTTCCAAATTTTTTAATCTTATTGCCAATATACAAAATACATAAATTGTAAGAATCGAGTGTTGATAGGTATTGCTATTCCTCATTGCAATCATGTCATAGAGTTAGAAAAATTGTTTCAATTACATCTATTTTGTGTTGTGCTCAATAGCTCGTATGTAGGGAGGGACACAATCCACGTGGAACAGGTCAAGGAAAAGGTGTTTGTGGGGAAGAATGTTAAGAGATCTATGAAGAGAAGTGAGATTAGCAAGGAATTTTTTCCATGAGTGACACATGCATTAAGCCACTATGCACATTTGAGGATGAAAATGGTAAAGAAACATGCAAAAATATTGATAAGTAATGTCATTACAAATTGCATGTTGTATTTTTAAACAAATTTTAAACTTTATCATAATCACAAAAATAAGTAAATGTACAATTATGTATCATAGTATACATATAATAATAAGTATTACTAATTGTTATTTTAGTTGTTGCTACTTAATTTAACATATATGAAATAATGGACAAATATTTCTCAGTATTTATAACATAGAGCTTTTTAAATATAGATTTGCTAGTTTAGCCAGCGTGATAAAAATTGATTATCGGAAATTGAAAAATGTCTAAATATAAATGACTTCACAAAAGGTACAATAGAAAATGAAATAGCAAAGGTTAAAAAAAATTGTGTTTGGTTGCTGGGCAGCAAACAAGCACAAAGAAAAAAAAACCCTTTGCTTTATTTAGACTAACAGTACTAGCAGGAGTCGTCATCAACTTCATTGATATCAAATAGAAAGGCGTCTGCATAGTCGTCATTCCAAGGATGAAGTTTGAGACGGTAAACCCTTGCGTCGTCCACCTTCTCCTCAACCTCTTTTATAAGGTTCACAGAATTTCCCTTAGGATTGTGAAAGAACTTATAGTGACCGTTATCCTCTTCCATAATCCATTCATATTTATTGGCTCCACTTGTTCGCAGCTGCAGCAGAAACATCAAAATGTCATATAGCTATAAAATATACAAACACCATAGAAAATTCTGAACTGAAGTCTCACCCCAGATTTGTTCTTATCGCGCTTGTCGGCACACAACTAACCATCATTCGCAGCATTTTGGAAACTTCGTAAATCTTCGCCATCCTTGCCTTTTCTTTTAACCATCGTCCATTTCTCTCAAGCAAGCACAATGTGTGTAACAATTTTACCCCAATTAATATTAAGAATGAAATGGTGAATAGAGAAACATTAACCTGGCAGTCATCGCTGGAGCTTGGGTCAAGTAAAACTGCCATATTATTTGGATTCCCGGAGGGATCCACACCCATATTCAAGCTAACATTTTTGCTTGTGATCGTATAAAACGTTTTCTCACAGGACGCTGCCATTAGCATTTTCGGACTCGGACCTCTGCATGACCATGCCCGGGAAAACGCAGTGAGAACTCAAAAGTTTTCTACTCAATAATACAAAACAATTCAAAAAATAGAAGAAACTTCAAAGTTATTTGACTCGCCAATGTTATCACCAACTATCCTTCCTCGCAAACTGATGGTGGAAAGACGTGAGAAGCATTTCTGTATTTATAGCGAAACAACACAATGTCGACGTCACTGGCCCTTTTTATATTCACTCCGCTTGGCATCTTTTATTTCAATGTCAACTGATATTAACAATTGGTTAGGTGAGGGGTTTAATGTCCACTGATATTAAAAATTTGTTAGATGTATTTAATTCAATGTTGTCACAACCCACTTTCTTCCTTACCAATAATTTAGTGGAAACTTTAATTTTTAACATAGAGAGTGGTTGCTAATTAATAGAAAGTAATTTATTTGTGGTCATGAAGATTTTCGTGATTAGCGGAGGTGGAAACTGAGTTCAGTTAGGCAGGAATCTTCTTGCATGATCGACGCTCCTTCTTCTGGTAGATGAGTGGGCAGTTAGTGGGGAGTTTTATATGTGCAGGTGGCTGATCCTAACATGGATCACAGGTGCTGGGAGAGACCAGAGGACATGGACACTTCTCATAATGCGTACAAAATAGACAGTGCACACCCTGGCTCAGATGTGGCTGCTGAAACTGCTGCAACCCTCGCAGCTGCCTCCCTCGTCTTCAAATCTACGGACAAATCTTATTCCAACCTTCTCCTTCAAAATGCAATGCGGGTGTTCGATTTCGCAGATAAGTATAGGGGATCTTACAGTGACGCCTTCTCCTCTAAAATTTGCCCATTCTATTGCTCTTACTCTAGTTATCGTGACGAATTATTGTGGGCAGCAGCTTGGTTGCAAAAGGCCACAAGAAACCCATCATATCTCAACTACATTCAAACAAATGGGCCCAATCTAGGTGTTGATGACAGCGATAATATCTTCAGTTGGGATGAAAAACATGCTGGAGCCAGAGTTCTTTTGGCCAAGGAATTTCTCGTTAACAATGTGAAATCCCTAGAAGTTTACAGAGGCCATGCTGATAGCTTAATTTGTTCTCTTCTGCCTGAAACTTCATCTTCACAATACACGCCAGGTGGGCTTCTGTTCAAGATGAGTGAAAGCAATTTGCAGTATGTTACATCGACGACCTTCTTGCTTTTCACTTACGCAGAATATTTGGACATTTCCAAGCAAGTAGTTAAATGTTCTAACAACAT
>MU228218.1:63128-88248 GCA_018584345.1 Thuja plicata
CATTCGAGCGACTACGACCTCTGATCCTTTATCTATGAAATATCTGATTCTCAGAGATGAGAAAATATCTCAGCTTTCTGTCCTTAAGACAATCTGATCTTCCCCTGGAAATCCCTGCAAAATGAACAAATCATCTCTACCTTTGTCGCTTACTCGCAGCCTCTGAAAGTCTATTTTTGTTTTATGTGCGAGTGCGCGATGAGCTCTTCTGCATTGCCTTTTATGTGATCACGCAGTCGCGAGCAGTTTTCTCTTTGTTGCACTTTCTGGGCGAGTAGGCGACGAGCTCTTTACTCTTGTTAGTCGCTCAGTCGCAAGCACCTCTTGATTTATCTTTATTCACTGGTGAGTATGCGACGAGCTCTTTTTCCTTTCGGTCGCGCACTCGCGAGCAGCACTCTCTTTAGCTTTATGGCTCGGCGACTGAGCGACCATTTCTTTCCCCAACTTGTCGCTCACCCGCAAATCATTTTCCATTTGTGTGCATTGCCCAGCGACTGCGCGATGAGCTACCTTTCATTCCATCGCGCACTCACGCCCTGTTTCCTCTGCTTGCCCTTTGCTTGGCGACTGGGAGACGAGCCACTGCTTCAGCTCGTCGCACACTCGTGAGCTATTTTTGATTTGTGTCCTTTGCTCAGCGAGTGAGCGACCAAGTCCCTATTTTACTCATCGCGCAGTCGGGCTCAACTATCTTTTCTGGTCTTCTGCTCGGTGACTGGGCGACAAGCACTTTCTTTCCTTTGATTGCGCAGTCGCACACTATTACTCCTTCATGTGTATTTCTTAGCGACTGAGAGATGAGGCCCTGTTCTTGCTCGTCGCACAGTCGGGGGCTGCTTTTCCTTTCTTCTTTTCGATCAGCGAGTGCGCGACCACATGATCCTCCAGCTCGTCGCTCACTCGCTGTTTGTTTTGCCCTTGAGTGTATCACTCAGCGACTAAGCGATGACCACGATCTTCTCCTTGTTGCGTACTCGCGCACTGCTCTCTTCATCTACCTTTTTTCCCGGCGACTACGCGACAACGTGGATCATCCAGCTCATCGCGCACTCGCGGCCACAACATGTCAACTTAAAAATAGCTCGTGACTGCGCAATGACATTACTTTTCAGCTCATCGCGCAGTCGGGGAGAAAAAGGACCTATGCAAGAAAAGGCTGCGACTGAGCGACGAGCGTGATTGGCAGCTCGTCGCGCAGTCGCGCAACTTAAAATTTAAGCAGAACTTAAAACGCGATTGCGTGATAAGCCATAAGGTTTGATTTTTTGAAAAAGGGAGGCTTGGCCATTTTGGCGAGAAAAACAGAAGATGGCCAAATTGCAAAGGATGGGGAAATTTGGTCAACAGTTACCATAGATCTGGACCCCATCACCCACCAACAGTTTGTGGATGATACAATGTTATTTGGTGCCATCTCGATTAATGAAGCAACCAAACTTAGGGAAATGCTATAGGCATATTCAAGGGCATCTAGACAAGAAATTAATCAAGATAAATCAGATTTTTTTTCCCTAAATATGAACCCTAACCTTGAATCTGATATGTGTAACCTACTAAACTTCATAAAAGGGGCACTTCCTTGTAAATACCTAGAAATATCCCTCGATAAAGGTACCAAATCCTCAAGCACTTGGGAATCTACCATCCTAAAGATTAAATTAAGGCAGCTTCATGGAAGGGAAAATCGATCTCTTCTGTAGGTAATATGGCATACTAAAATTAGTTTTGGCTGCTATCCCTATCTACTAAATGTCATGCTACCCCATTCCTACAGGAAAAAAGGATGAAATTAATAAAATTCTTAGGAATTTTTTCTCGCAAGGAGCTTATGATCAAAAGAAAATCCCCTTGGCTGCCTGACACTCAATTTTCTCGCCAATACAGTCTGGTGGACTAAGTTTCAAAAATATCAAACTTCAAAGCTAAATCTATATACAATAGGTATATATCATAACCAAGCACCAAACATATTGATGTATTACTGATGGATAAGGGAAATTCAAGGAATATATTATGGATGGAAAGAAAAGATCACTTGACATTAATGTCAAATATCTATGATATACTTGTTTGACATTGTTGTCAAAGGGAGAGAGTTTATCCATATTATCATAGTTTTCAGAAAAAGAAGAAATATTATCCATTATCCGATTACTCCAACAGGGAGAGATTATATCCATAGGGAGAGAGATTGTATGAAAAGATTATACAAAGGGAGAGTTGCTGACAAGATGAAAAATACATCAAAAAGAGAAGAACAAACAAGAGAGAGAGAGAGAGAGAGAGAGAGAGAGAGAGAGAGAGAGAGAGAGAGAGAGAATGACACAAGGAGAGAATGCAACACATCAGAAGAAGAAATACAAAGAGCTGCAAAAGTCAAAACTAAGCTAAACCAGAGCTTATCGGCGGTCTGACATTTTTATCGGTTATCAGAACAAAATGATTGGTAGTTTGATGAATCTCAACTGTTGTATTTCATATTGTATTAAAAATAGTATAGTGTGATAATATAGTATGTTGCCATCAATGCCAAAGGAAGAGATTGATGACATGTAATTGATTGAATGTGTGATAATGTTAAGTTGATAATAATCCAAGTCATTAAATCATTTAATGATTGTATTGTCAATGATGTCAACTTGATATCATCTCTACGGTCATGTACATAATGCCAAAGAATTTAGAGAACCAAAGGAACCAAAGTTATACTTCTAGAAATACATAAAAGTCATGTATTCACTAAGTGACAAACAACACCGACGGAGTGCACACCAATGAACAAAGAAAAGATGACAAGTCACAGTGATACCCAACGACCAGAAGAACAGTGTTGCCCAACAAAGCAAAATCACAGAGTGCCTGACAAGCAAAATCAAGGTTTCCCAAAGAGTAAATTTCCAATAATGCCTGACGGACGGAGATCACAAAGCTATCTAGAGTCTCACCGACGGAAATGTTAGTTGTCACCGACGACTAATTGCAGAGTTCACTAACAAAAAAAAGAGTAAATAGAAAATGACAAAATATCTAGCTGGCAGAGCTAAAAGAAAGACTTAACTGGTTGTTTTCTTTGTTTTATTCAAACAAAGTTAAGTGATTGATTTAAAGATGATTTGTATAGTTGGCAAGAATATTTCTATGAGACAAATTAGGAGTTATGATTTAAATATGATTGGCTGGATTTTTTATCATGCCAAGAATCAAGAATCAATGAATATCATGTCTATATAAGAGATAAACTTAATTCATTTCCAAAAAAAATCACATTCATGGAAAATGGATTAGGGGGAGTGAATAGAAAGAGGATGCTAAAGAGAAACTAATGAAGAACAACTTCAGACAGTCCTAATCAATCAAGCTAAAGAAGAGCTAAGGAATTCAGCAGACACTGATGAACAGTAAGAATAGCATCACAAAGCAAAAAGTGTGGAGCACAAAAGAATTGAACTGATACATTAATCAGAGAGGTAATGTACTTAAATAGATATGAAAATCTACAATTCAAAGTTGCATCATGAACAGGTCATAGTGTTTTAGTTTAACCATTGAAGCATCAAGTCTCTTAACAGAGCAGGACTTAACAGTCTTCTATATATTGAGGTATCTCTCAAGGAGTGCCAAATAGGTTGATTCATGAGAGTATAACTAGACTTGCCCGATACCTATTGACAGTCTACGAAGGAGGCTAATTCAAGGATGGTAGCACGATTTTCCTAATACCTATTGACAGTCTAAGAAGGAGGTTGATTCAAGGATGGTAGTAAATAGATGCCTGATACTAAGTGACAACCTCTATGTATAAAATCCTCTAACAAAGTCACACTTAACAGTGTGTTTGTAACCTTTAACAGGGTTGGCTCCTAACAGGGCTCACTTAAGTAGAGTGAAAATTTGGGGTACCGGTCCTAGTGGTTTTTTCCCTTAACAGGGTTTCTACATTATAATCCATGTGTTATGTGTGTGTGGTTTATTACTTTACTATTTTACATCTCACATAGTTAATTATGGATTGATTGGTATACTCTGATTATTTACTGAGTTTCGGTAAATAGTTATACAACTTATCAGTAATCAAGGAGAATAAGGACAGACAAGGAAAACCGACAGAAAATTAATCGTTATAAAGAATTTCATGGCATGCATCTTGTAGGGACATAATAATTTGAGGTTTATTGATTGGTGGTTAAGTTTTTAACGATAAATTTTGAGGCCACTAATTCACCCCCACCCCCTCTCAGTTATTACTAACAGTTAGAGGATTTAAAACTATTGGTAAATCTATTGACTTTCAACATTCACTATGCTGACAAATAGAAAAACATTTTGATACTCCTTGGGATGTTTCTTGATATATAAAGGATGGTTAAATCCCACTCGTTTAAGAGATTTTCTAAATCAATGGTTAAACTGAAATAGTATATGATATGTTTATAAATACAACATAATATTACAGATGTTCAGATCTATTGTAAGTTTTGGAGATTTGCCTTTGTGCAAATAGTTGACTGTATGTTTGTCATTGATGCCAACATATAGTATACATCAGTGTTCTGTATGTAATTATCAATATGTACATGTTGGAGCCTTGCACGGTTATTTGTATGTTGTAGACATATTTATTATTCTATGTTCATACACGTAGATTCAATAGTGCAGTTAAAGTTACGTTATGTTGATCTGTTTACCAGCTACAGTTTCATAAGTTTTTTATTAAGAGCTTCAACACTAATTACATTGTTTCTTCAGTTGTGCCTATCTTTGGGATATGCGTGTTTAGATTCATGTTTACTTATAAGTTAAGAATGTTTAAGCAAGGGCTCTTAACGTGTTTCATTTGAAGTGTGATGTTTGAGTTATTTTGGTGGAGCTGACTATGTGAAGGGATGCATCTATTCATTTCGAGTTGCGCGGTTCTAATTATTTTGTGTTCTTAGTTTATCCGACAAGAAAGTTTTTGAAGGGATCCTACAGCCGACGTAATCATATATTTTGAGGAAGATACTTATAGTAGTTCATTTGTGATCACCAAGTGTGGAAAAGGAAGAAAAAGAAGAGAAAAGTCGTGACAGTTACAAAGAAGAATGTCTAATGTATTAGAATAGTAAATCTAGATCATTCATCAGTGAAAGATCTATGTGAAGAAGAAGAAATATTATACAAGTCACTATAATTGATCAAGACAGTAGGTCTACTCAAATAGTTCAAATATTAGATATAGTGTATATTTGTTTTACAGAGGGTTGTAGCCTTCATCATTTAAGAAGTGTGCTATTGGACATTGTGTCCTCACCCCTAACAGGGTTATTTGTAAAAGACTCCTAACAGGGTCCTGTTAGCTCTTTTTCTTGTAGAATTAGTATACTATAGTAAATGCTTGACTATTTGGTTCCCAATTCAGATTACTACGAGGAAAAGAGCTAATTAACAAAGATAAAATTCCTTCTACACTTTGGGCTCCACAAACCCAAGCAGGTGCACCTTTAACAGATCACTGACTTTCAAAAAATCTAATAGTAGATCAAGGATTTATAATCCTTCTTCTTTTTGGCCACTTGGCTTAGGAAGACTAACCTATTGATTCTCTCTTCAAGGAATCACTATAATGAATTGTAATTCTCAATACAATTAGCTAAACATGTGTGTTCTTAGATAACAAAAAGTAAAATATTTTTCAATATTTGAATGATTTGATGATAACAACTACTTATCAGAACTTGACCAGTGCCTAATCCTGGGCCATAGAGTCACAATGAAACATACATTCACTAAAGATAATTAATTCAAACATAAGAAAAACTTCAGATAAACTGCCTTACAGATTAGCCTTTCACTCTCAAACCCATGTATCAAATTCTTGCATAAATCCAAACCCCCTGTAACTATTTACAAGATTTAAACCCTCCTTGAAAGTAACTCACAAATAATAACATAGCTATCTTATAACTAGTATATCTAAAATGCCTTATAGATTAAACATACAAGAGCTGAATGCGAATGCAAAAAGACATCAATGATTTAAGATTGGGAATTCCAATGTATTTTATTAATGATCTTGATTTCAATACATCAAAATTGACTCAAAGCTTAAAAACATAGACACCATTCAAAAGTCTATCTTGCAGTTTTAATTATACCATCCTTTACAATATGTTACAATTTGCTACTTATAGACAACATTAGTCATCTTGGAATCCTTAAAGATCAAGAATGTAACAAGCTTCGAATGACTAAGCTAAAGGACCAAACTCAAGAATACAATAGGACAAAATAAAAAGTGGATAGAAAAAAAAAATTTGTTACAAGATATTCTAACTAATTCTTTGTCCTATGGCCGCATGGTGATTGCAGTTGCCTTTTATTTACTGGGGGACAACCATCTGGAATCTATTGTCTCTCATGCTGGTGATGTATGATCTCCACTTTCAACTGTATCAACTTCTCTATTGGGCTTCATCATCCACCTGCATATCATTACCTTCCCCAAGATCAACTAGTGTATCTGTCTTTCCAATAATTGTACACCTCATCACTTGGCCAAATGAAGCCAAGGACTTCATATTTTCTGTTGTTGATCTCCTTCCAAGTGGCATGTGTTTTCTCAATCTCATATGTCCAAAATGCAAATAATGATATAGCTTTTCCCACTATCTCAATTGTCTAAGAAAAAAGTAGTGTACTCTCCAAGCTGAATATGCTATTAGTTCTAACAGCCAGAGCTTCATTCATTTGTTTATGCCACAACATCTCATCTTTGATATTTCCATTCTTTTTGAAGAGATTTGGGAACATCTCATACCTATCTTGTGAATATTCTTTTTTAGAGGCCATCACTTTTCTAACAACAATGTCTCTCCTTATGTCCATGTCCAAGAGTAATTTGACACATTTGTGAGTGCCAGTCAAGACTATGTCAACATCATTATTCTTCTTGCAAGTGGTGTTGAAGAATTTTAATTCCCCTACCTTCCCTTTCCACTTACTCACCAACTATTCCAACTTGTCTTTGTTTTCATTATATTCATTTATAATGCTGACAATTTTCTTTCCTTGAGAATATATGTCAGTAGGTACTACTTCATGTCTACAATGGATGAGAGCACTGTGTATCTTATATGCATATTTCTATTTTACCCATGCCTCTGCTTCTCTGAAGGCTACAGACTGCTCAGCCCACTCTTTCTTTTGCCTTTCAGCTTCTGCACTTGCAGCTTTCAGCATGGCCTTTTCTTGTTCAAGCTCTTCTATTGTGGCAGAAGTAGATGGTGCAGGGGAAGGAGGGTAAGTGATAACAAGGCTTGATGATGAAGGTTGATGAGGATCTTGAGTGATCATCTTCTGAGGTACAAACTGAGTTGTTTGTCTTCCCTCTAGGAAAGATATTCCATTATCTTTCTCAATTGACTTGATCTTCTCATCGTTGTAGGCCTTCATGACCATTTCACATTTCTCTGTTAGATTCTTGAATGCTTCCTCCCACCTTTCTGCTACCTTCAAGCTTAATTTTTTAGTTTGTAGAGTAAGGTTATCTACATCTACACTTGATGTATCCAAAACTCTTTTCACAATGAGGCTTCCTGCCTGCTCAGTTTGATCATCCTTGTCAGATATCCTAAGGTTCTTCTTTTTTGTATGCCACATTACATGGGCTACATGATCTTCGCTAAATTTTATCCCTTTTGATGCTTGTTTTTCCTTTGCTTCATTTGCATAGATAGTTTTTGTCTCTTTTCTTACAACATAAAAAACAATGGCATCTGCAATATCCTATTCTGGGAGTATCAACACTCCCTCCTTCTTCACTAATGCCCTTCCTTCTTTAGGAGTTATTTTCTCAAACCCAAAAATAATTTCCTATTTGATTTCATTTTCAATTTCCTCCTTGTCTCTGGCAGGTTGTTCTTCTTGTTTTTGTTGGCATTTACTTTTGAATTCATCACGGTAAATTCTCCATAAAAATTGCAAGAATGTCCTGGCCTTGACAAACTTGTCATCAGATAGAAATTCATTGCTAGCTTGTTGAGTTAAGGGATCCAGTTCCTTCTTAGAATATTCTACAACAATTAAGTCTAGTGAAGCATGCTTTGGGTCCTCAAGCACCCCTTCTTGTAACTCTTGGGCTATGACAATGATTTGTCCAGCATCTCCCATCTGTAGAAACTTCTCTGCTATTGCTTGTTCATCAACATATAAAGGAGATTGGGAAGGGTAATATAAATTCTCCTATTGTTGTTGTTGGTCTCCCTCTAGTCTTTGCCTTTTGGGGGATGGAAATGCTTGAGCATCAGGGGCTAGTGGTCTTTTCCCCTTTGGATCCAGGGTCTTCTCATTTTGGGGCAATACTGTACTATACCCTCTCCTCTGGTAAACCACATATTTCCCTGGGGGAACATTTCTATTTGGAGATACTCTGCTCATCATTTCCTTTGCCCTTTTTGAATTTGTCTGCAAGATAGTGGCTCTCTTATCATTTAGTGCATGCATAATATCTTCAAACATCTTCATTAAGGATGTTATCTTTTTGGCCGAAGGCTAGAAATCTTTCAAAGGGTCATACAAATTGTCAAAATGTTGTGCAAAGTTGAGGCTCTTTTTGTACACCATCCATTTCTCCTTCTTTATTTCTTGTTCTATCTAATCAAATTCATTCCTGATCATGTCTTCAGGGAAATTGAATTGATGATTTGGCACCAGACACTTTGTCTTTTCCTTGAACATATCTTTGATAAAGGCCTCAAGGTCAGCACATCTTGAGATCATGGTGCTCAAATGGTAAGGGGCCATATATTTGTCTAGGTGTTTCCACCCTCCCTTTGTTATAATGAATTGATGTGTTGTTGTGATTTTAGGAAAAATGGTTCTTTTTCCTCTTCCTGTCATACCTTCCTCTTGAAGTCCCCCAATCTGTCTAATTATTTATGCCAATCCCAATTTAACAGGCACTCTTTAAGGCAATATATAAGGAATCCCTATAAATCCATAAACTCTAAAAATTGTAGACACTGGGTAGAGAATGACATCTCCCTAATTGTGTACTATTTTTAGCTCAGGACTATACTGTTTAGGCCTTAACAATTGAAAAAGTGTTAGAGGCATCCCATAATCATCATTTAGTAACAGTGCTCTGATCCTAGCAGCAAAACATTTATCAAAATGGATATAGTTTGCATCTTTGTTGTCCCATGACATGTTAGCATTCCAGAGTTGCACTGGCATTTCCTCATCATCTTTGACCCTAGTCAATTCCATTTCCTTTTCAAAATAATCCACCCCTTTGTATAAGAACATATGCATCAACAAGGAATACCATGTAAAATGTCTGGTTACCTTTCTATTTTGGATGCCAATCAATCCTTCATGTAACAAATCTGCAAGATAAGGAGCAAAACCAAAAATTACAACCAAATGGGGGTGCAATATCTGTACCATCATAAACATGTAATAGATAGGAATTTCTTTCTCTTCATCATCCCCACAAACCTGGCACAAAGCTCTGTAAGTTCCTACATCCATTGGGGTCAAATAATCTAGTTTGAAAGGCTCCTTAGTTCTCGGCCCTACCATGATCAGGTCTCCAATTTTATTTAAGTATTCCTTTAACAGTCCATTTCTAAGATAATCCTTTTGTGCATCATATATTTGAGTGAACTCATTGATGTCAATTCTATCCATTTGAGTATCTTCTTTACTCACTTTGAATACTTTCCTGATTTCTTCTACAGTTATATTTACCAGAATTTGTCCATTCCTATCCTTAATTACCCTAGATATAGTATCATATTTATCTGCAATTTGCATAAGCATATCAACATCCATGAAACCCCCAGGCACAACTAACTTGCCTACATCAAATTGCCACACATTTATGTTTGGAGTAGAAGCATTTCTTTGGCCAAACAATACTTTGAACAGACCCAAACCAGTTATACCTATACTGGCATCCCTAGCCCATTGTCCCAGATCGTACAAACCCTCACCAATTTTTAATCATGGGCTCTTAGGGACCAAATCTTTGATCTATGTAGAATCGTTTGTAGACCTAGTTAACTGCTATAGAAAGTCATCACATACATTTTTGTCCTGGTATTTTACATGACCTTTGAATTCTCTTCTAGGTGCCATTTTGAAATTAAAACTTTATAGTCTAATGATTCAACAAGTTTATAGAATAAATTAATTTCCAGCCCTAATGATCCTTTAGAATTTAAAACTTAGACAGAACTTGCACCACAAATTTACCTGTTTTGCAGATAGCCTGGACATTGAAAATGCGATCACTACAGCTTCTTTTGCTTTGCAAAATTGATAATTATGATAAGAAATTGTTGAATAATAGAACACATAACAATCCCATCATTCTCTGAGCATTAAATTCTTTAATGTGGAAGTACGGGTTTGCCATTACTTCACTTGAGTTCAAACTCTCGCAGCTAATGATTCTGAGATGCTAAAATAACAACTTTGAAAAATGGTCGTTGATCTAGACATCTTTTCCTTGCATCGGATGGTTCATAGTAGATCTTTTTATAACATTCATATCTGCGGACACATGGCAGCATGTCACAATGCCTCGATGGCTAACTTCAGTCACTTTTCATCATAGGCTTTGCGCGTACCGTCAGATCTTCTCTGATATGCTATATTTTTACCTCACTTAATGCAGACAGAGGGTCCCAACACTTTGGACATGTGTCATCTTGTCACATTCCCTTGATGACTAAAAGTTGATCACTTTATCTCTCAGCCTTTTAGCCAACCATCAGATCCTGTTTAACTTTTACTGTCTTTAACATCTTTCAATGGCCCGCAGCTTTGATCTCTGCAGACATGTGGTGAGGCATTGTAATTCCTTGATGATTAAAATCATCACTTCTTTCATTTGAGTCTTTGCGTCGGCCAGTGGATCTTTTCTAATCTATGACAGATTTACCTAACTAGCCCTCAGTAACCATAGTCTACAACTTGCCTGGATGTACATGCATCATCATGGTACAATCCCTTAAAGGTTATTTTCTGGTCATCTTATCATCACGGGTTAACGCCAGCCGTTAGATCTTCTTTAAGATACTATGTATTTACTTAAGACTTTAATTATCTACTGGACCAACCAGACTCCACGTGGCAGCATGGCATAATCCCTTAAGGACTATTGTGTGCACATCTTTCCTATAAGTCTTTGTGCCAACCATTGGATCTTTTATGATATGCATTCAACTTAACTTCATCTGATCATTCATATCTAGGCCCACTAAGTACACACATCACCACGGCGCAATCCCTTAATGAGTAACACAACAACATCTTTGGTCTAAAGCTTTGTGCCAGCCATTGGATTAGATCCAACTTGTCCTCCATTTAGCCATACCTTTATGACAACACCCTGGCCCACCTGGGACATGCATCACCACGGTGTGATTCGTTAATGTTATCCTTCATTCATCTTTCATCTACTGGCAAAGCGCGAGCTATAATGCCCTGCCAGAGAACCCAAGAGAACTTAACCTAAACATGACACTAAGTTTATGGAATAATTTTTTTTCCTAAATGTTTACAAACAATAATGATAACAATGCGGAAGCAACATAATTAAGTACATGACTGTTGGCAAACATATTGTTCTTTTAAATGTAACTCTAAAATACCCAAAAATGCTTAAGAACAATTGAATACAATAGTTGGGAAAAAGTTATTTGAAAACCTATTTTCCCTCTGAATTTGAAGGTACAACTCCCTTATATGAATGATCTACAATGGATATCAATCTTTCCTAATCTATCAGGGGTATGCTCTTGACCTAAGAGTAGGAGAGGCAAACCAAGCTAAACCTAGATAGGAAATAGCTCAAGCGCAGTAATTCCAACTCTAAATCTAGCCAATTCTGAGATCTCATCAATCAGACTAACTCCCAAAACTGGTAATGCATGAACAATTACTAAAAATACAGATGAAAGACTGAAGATTAACAATGCAATGATAATGAATCGATCTATATCGCAGGAACATTCCCAAAACTTAGGATAACAACTAATTTTCCCCTTAATTAGCTATATCAAATCATAATAGATAACTCTGGTTTGAATACAGATTCCAAATCTAACTCAAAAGAAACGTTTGAATTCAACAAAAAGATAAATGAAATGCAATGGAACAGTTAAAAAATTGGCATTCAGACATACACAATTGACTCAACAAAATGCTATCCTTCATACCAAAATTTAGCCGACCTTTGTATTGATTTTGGAAATAATACACATAGAGTTCCAGATGGGACCGTTACAAAAAGGGGTAACTAAAACGGTTCAAATTCCCCAACCAAGAATGATAACCAAAGGTTTATCCATTACAAAACTAACACAAATAGTACAAGGGGGAATATATCTAAGATTCAGTTTCCTTCCCCTTATCTAATTTGGCCTTATAGGCAGTTACAACAGTGATGACTTGGATGAGCTCTTCATATCTGTTGACATGGACATTGGTGTAACAGATGAGCCATCTGGAATGTTCTTTGGCTAGAGTCTTGATTGCATCTATTTGATCTTTTAGTTCCTCCATAGCCCTAAAGATGCATCCACTCAATTGCTAGAGCTTTGGCACCTTGTCTAGATGAGAAGAAGACTGCTCCACTAAATTATGCAGATAAGCTATGAATGAATTATGCATGTTGACTACTCCAACCATTGCTTTTCCTTGACCGCTGGTTTGTGATTATGCATGAATTCCTAAGAGGAGTTTAAAATATTTACTTTGTTCTTCTTGGACCTTAACATCTATTTTTTGTAACCCTATCTCAGCCTGAATGATCATCTCAATTTTAAACTCCAGACTTTGGAGCCATTCAATCAAAGGCTCATCTCCCTTCTGTAGAATCTTAGCCTTTAGGGCTTCCTTAGTCTTCATCTTCACTGCCACATGCAACATGACTATGCATTCCTGGCATCTTACTCTTTCTGTTGTGAGAGTCTGCAAATTCTTACCAATGTTGTTCCTCTCTGTTTCTAGCCTTAGAAGAGTATTACCTAGCTATTCAATAATTTCTAGGCCTTCAGATTTGAGCCTCTCAATCCACCTTTTACCAATCTGCCCATAATGCTGATCTTCTTGTAACTTAGCCAGAATGGCTTGGTTCTCCGTAGCACTAGGATCAAAGGAGGTTTGGGTGCTAGGAGCACTTGCAATAGGAGTGAGGAGCTGTCTGATGAAGTCTGTTAGTTGAGCCACTTCTGCCTTAAGCTAAATTTTGGAAGTCTTGAGATCTTCGAGCTCTTCCTCTATCACTACATTAGTGGATTTCCACCAGTCCACCTTGGCATCACGGCGAGCCAGTCCCATATTGAATGATTGTAACTGAAAGTCTAAGGCCGTCATATCTTTGAGTCTACCCTCCTTAGTGGGCTTAGCTACTTCCATGGTGAAATGCCCAGTCTTAGGATCACGACCTAGAGTAGACATCATCTTCACTTTCTTCTGCTTGCTTGTAGTGGCCTTAGGTTGAAGGGCCCATGACAGAGTGTCTTTGCTGGGATTTCCTTCCCCCACTCTCTTCATTTTGCGCTCTAGAGTGTTTTCTATCCATGACTCTACACTAGTAACTTTGTTGGCAGAAACCAACTCTTCAATGAACAACTTTCTTATGAGAGGAGGAGTATCTTTAGGTTGGGAAGTGAATGGTTTCACTAAAGTGGGTGAAGAGGAGATTAATTTAACAAATTGAGCAACCTCCTGTTGTTCCCCACCCCCTTTATCTAATTTTGTAGTAGAGGTACTAGGGCTATCCTCTCATACTTCAACTATGATAGAGGATACTCACCTTGGAGTTTCTTGAGTTGAGGTCCAGGATTGAGTCTCCACAACAATAGCTCTAGCTGGCTGTTTAGACTCTATAGCTTTAGGGAGCTCAGTTGTGGACTTGATTGGGTCTGTCAAGACTAATTCTATAGTGGCTCTGATATTTGGAAGAGGGCCCTCTCAACAGGTCTTCTCTAATGGGAAGGACTTCTCAGGGGGTTCATCACCTCCTCCCGATGGTTGAGTTGATCATTTTGCAACTGTTGGGATGGTTGCTGATGAAGTGGTTGCAGTGCCAAAAGTATCATTTGCCAGGGTTCATTGAGTGGGAGGCTTCCTTTCTAACCTTTTCCTTTGGCTTACAGTCCATTCAACCCATTGTATTGTTCTTTTGTAAATCCCCCCATCAGAGCCTTCAAGTCACTTATGGCTTGATCCAGCATAGGCGCAGAGCTGGTATGGGTGAACTTTATCTTTTCCATCATCTTCTAGCCCCTCTACTACAATGTTAACATTGAACCTTTTGATCTGTTCAATGGTTAACCGGGTGTAGAATATCTCCCTTCTCTCCAAGTCGTCACTACAATTAGCCTAGTATTCTTCAATATCAGATACATGGTGAATTGCCCAACTCATTTGCAAGACATCTCTAGTGTAATTGACTGGATCATATTGCGGCCTTAGAACATCATAGGTTTCCAAAGAAAACCTCTTTGAGAATGTCTTAAGAACATTCTTTGCCTCCGACCAGGATGCACAACTGTAAGCTCCGATGGTCATTGGGAATTTGCAGCCTTTCTTTTTGGCCTCGGCACAAATTAGATTCACCTGGAGTGCCTACCTCATCACCTCGATTAGCATGATCATGTCAGTATGGTACTTGGGCAGCTTTGAAGGAAAGTCATCAAAACCTTCAAGATGAAGATATGAGAAATCCCCAAACTGAATAAAATAGCATCCAAATTGACTTATAAAAGCCATGGCTTCAGGAGAAAATTTCCTCTCCAAACAACCTTGTAGTTCCCTACACAGTCTCATTATAAAGGCATCATTTACTATGAGATAATCAGCATAACTATTTTGTAGTTGCAAAGAAGAGAAAAACTCATAGATTTTTACATCATCTGGAAATTCCTCTAACCTAGGAAGCCTTGGCCAAATTTGAATCATAGCCAGAATATATAGAAGGACCGAAGACATATAGAATTCATTCTAGCTCTTGGCTCTATTGAGGGTGTCTGAGAGATTCTTGCTCACTAAGGGCCCAATCAATGAAGTGATGCTGGGAGCAGATTATTTGAACTAGGAAGAAATGCTACTCAACAAAGTTAAGGGCTTAGCTCTCACCTCTAATCCTATGAAGTAATACCAGAATATCCATGATCTATGGCTTTAGGTTTGCATCGAATAATGTTTTGGGCAAGTTTCCCTTGGCGCTCTTTGGTTCTTTAAACCATGACTTCATGATCTCTTTCTTCCATATGGGTCTATCCGCTGAATATTTAGAGATTACCTGACTGAAATTCATTTCAGAGTATTCTATTTGTTTTAGAATACAGAGGGAATTCTGGACGGACTCTCTATCAATAGAGAGGAGCATCATGTTGTTAGGCAGAAGAATCTGCTTGGTGTCTAGGTTGTATCAAGCTATACATTCCCAAACCAATTCAAGAGCTTGAACTGCCACAGGGAAATCAGTGGCTTTGACTAACCCGCTGTCCTTAAGCTTTTCTATAATAGAATGTATCTGATCTACCCTCAATCTATTCTGGAAGTTCTACATATCGAAGAACTTTAATGAGGTATCTAAGATTTTGTGCCAATCAGAGATGATGCAGTTCATCCCATCGAATCCCATAAATCTGGAAGTCGTGTGAGTATGATTTAATCTAGGGATTATGAATTTCTCTTCAAGATGAAGAGACAATGAACATATGCTCTTAGAGGCTTTGAATTTAAACAATTTGGCAAACAAATGGTGGTTCCTGTTCAAAATATTCAACTGATTTTATACTTTTTGAATTCTTACCGTTTAACGGCCGACTTCCCGCCCCACACGAATGAAAAGACCCCTACATTAATGAAGAAGTCTATTATGAAGTAAAACAACTTTATTTGAATTAATTACTTTGCTCTACATGCTGTTAGGAAACATATTTTCACTTTAGTAACTGTAACGGTAACTTTCTCAAAGCGACGGGAAATTACTTTTCCGCTTCTCCTTTGGGCAGAGAAATACTTTTGTACTGCTCTCTATTTGAAAATCTGCCAAAGGAGAAATATGGCCTATAGGGGTGCCAAAAATGATATGTGTTGATTTCATCGGCCTTCTTTATATGCTGGATTCCTCATGAGATATATTTTCCCTCAAAATTCCTTCACATTGATAGTTTGGCGAAAAATGCACTCCGCGAGTCGAAACCCACCTGCAGGAGTAGCAGAGAAGCCATTTTCTTCTTTTCTGCCTATAACCTAGCTCCATGAATCTTTCTTTCCTTGATTATATCTTTTGTTTCCCATAAGATTGATCCAAGTTCTCAAAGATTTCTTGTTCCTGACTTTCTCATTTTGCATCTTTATTTTCCCCTGATACTCTTAAGTCTGTCAATTGCGGAAAATGCACTCCGCAGGTGATTTTCCACCATGGAGAAGCTAAAATTTGATTTCCCACCAATGCTGCAAAATGAAGATATGCAGCAAAATATTTCCTCTGTACGTAAGAATGAGGTTAGGATCTTTCAAAACATGACCTTTACCGGATTGGGGGCTTAACCTACCCAATAAAAACATGATCTCAGACATAGATTTCCCCCGACTTACGAAGGAGAAGTGAAATTTGGGAAATCTGATAAAGGCCTTCTAGCTTAAAGGGATCTCTAGACTTAGACTCCAGACTCACATAAAACTTTCAAGACTACTACCACACATTAAACATCCACTTTTGTCTTAAGGTATAAAGACCAAATGTGGGGCAATAACTAGCTCTATCTGGGGACTTGGACATTCACATGTCCAAGCAAGGAACTCAAATATCTGGTTTCGTGAAGTTCAAAAAAAAGGCAGCTCACAACAAAACTAAAGCAAGACATAGAAAGGAAAGCAGAAGGGAAACCTAACTAGGAAAACAAAAATAGGAACTAAACGTAACTATTGTACAATACAGGGGTTACCTGCTTTGAATTCAGGTCTGATAGAGCTTCAAATCCTAACCATTATACATTAGGGGTAGCGCCTCACCATCTAGATAAGTTAATTTGAAATAATTTTTCTCAAACGCCTGATGGATTTTGAAAGGTCCTTTCCATAGTGTTTCAAATTTCCTATGCATACCTTTGGGTGCCCTGCGCTTGTCCCACAATAGCGCCATGTCCCCCTCCATAAATTTATAGTGTCTACTCTTTTTATCAAACATATTCTTTACATGCATCTGATGCCATGTGATATGATCAACCATTTTCTCCCTTTCTTCTTCCAATTTTCTCAGGTTCAGAATCCTCTTCTCTAAACCATCTTCATATATGTCATCTTCTACTACTATTCTCAATTTGCAAGTTTCTAATTCCAATGGCAATGGAAGACTAGCTTCTACCCCATAGTCAAGTTCAAAAGGAGATACACCAATGGCTCTTTTGGGAGTCACTCTATCCGCCTAGAGGGCTTCATAGATTTTTTTATGCCAACTTCTCTGGTTTTCTACCACAAGATTTTTCATGATGTTCACCAAATTTTTGTTGCTAGACTCCACTTGGTCATTCCCTTGAGGGAAATAATTAGAAGAATGGCTGATCATGATGTCATACTCAAAACAAAATTTAGTAATTTCTTGAGAAGAAAAGTGCGCGGCATTATCCATAACCAACTTAATAGGCACACCAAATCTTACCAGAATATTTTCTTTGATAAACTCACATACTACCTCTGAAGTAGTCCTTTTGGTTTCCTTCGCTTCTACCCATTTCATGAAGTAATCAGTTGCAGTAATTATGTAAGTATGACCTGCGCTGGACATAGGATTTATAGGATCGATAAAATCAAGCCCCCACTACTGGAATGGTCCTTCAATTATCATCGGTCTAAGGGGTAACGCTGCTAGCTGTGGATTCCTGGTAAACATCTTGCATTTTTTGCATCTTTCCACCCACTGGTATGCATCTTTAAACATTTCCGGCTAGTAATAACATTATCTCAAAATCTTGAATGCGATGACTGATGAGAAGTGTCCTTTGCAAGATTTATCATGAAAAACCTTTAACAACTTCTCTTGTTGTTGTTTGTCGACACATCAGAGGAATGTTCCATTGATATATCTCTTATATAGTCTATCCTCCCAGATTACATATTTAGAAGCTTTCAATTTTAGGTCTCTTCTTTGCTTTGAAGTTAATCCTTCAGGACATTCACCATATGTCAAGAAATACACAATGTTTTCAAACCATGGGTCTTGCATACTTACTGCCAAAACCAACTGTGTTTCTTTTGGATCATCGTCCGCTTGATTTTCCACCATTGCCTTGCATAGGGTGTTCACTCTTACCAACTTGGTGGGCTTGATCTCTATGTCATATTCTTGGGTTTTAGCTACCCATTCTCCTCTATTGTTACACCCCACATCCTGTTGAGTGAAAATACTTTTTACTACAATATCAGGCACATACACAAGAGAGTGGGAATGTAGGATATAAAATCTGAAATTCTTAAGAGGCTTTACCACCGTGAAAGCATGCTTTTTAGTCTAATAATAGCTCAGCTCATATTTTTTAGAGGTGCGCTCATAAATGCGATAAGGTTTTGAATTCCCTCTTCATTCTCTTGCATAAGGATAGCTGATAGAGTATGTTTAGAAGAATAATAGTAGATTACAAAATCCTTCTTGTAATATGGGTGACATAATACTGGGGTGTTAGCTATGGCATTCTTGATGCTTTTGAAAGCCTACTTACCAGGGTCATTCCACTTGAAATTCACATTTCCCTTCATCATATCAACTATGTATTTAGTAATCTCAGAGAAATCAGGGATGAATCTCCTGAGAAAATTAACTTGACCAAAAAATGACTTCACTCCAGTTTTGTTCACTGGTAAACTCAGTTTTTGAATAGCTCTCACCCTTTCTAGATTGATCCTTATACTTTCTTGGGAGACAATGTGACCCAACAGTTTCCCTTCAGTCATGCAAAACACTGATTTCTTGGGATTCAATGAAATCCCGTCCTCCTGACATCTTTGCAATACTCTCCTTAGATCATTTATATGATCTACTCTCTTCTTAGAGAACACAGTAAGATCATTCAGATACATACCAATGATTTTGTTCTTCATATAATTAAAACAAAGATCCATACCTCTCTAAAAAGTTGCTCTGGCATTGATCAACCCGAATGACATTCTGTGATATACGAAGGTCCCCCATGGACTAGTGAAAGTCATTTTATGTTGATCTGCTTTCTCAACTTCTAGCTGATTATACCTTGAGAAGCCATCTAACATAGACATCATTTTGGCTCCAGCCATGATCGGCAAGAGATGATCCATGTTGGGAAGGGCATAGTTGTCTTTCAAAGAATATTGATTTAGATTTCTGAAGTCTACGCAGATCCTTATTTCTCTGTTCTTCTTCCTCATAGGCACTATGTTCACTACCCAAGTAGAGTGATGGATGGGATATATGATTTTGCTTTGAGCATTTTATCAACTTCCCTAAATATTGCATCAGTAACTTTAGGATTGTAGTTCATTTTCTTCTGCCTAAACGGAGTAGCCTTGGGTTTTAAGGGAATCTGGTGTTTGAATTTCCCGTTCATAAAAAATTTCAAATCTTCATAGCTCTAGGCAAAAACATCTTAGCATTCTAGAAAGAGCTTCCTGGCCTCATTCCTTTCTTCTTCAGTACATCACTTCCCAATGTTGATCATCTTGGGATCTTTCTCAGTTCTAATATTCATTCCTTCATATTCACCAGTGGTAGGCCCCCTTTTGATTCTTTTCTTCTTCACAAAAGTGTCATGTCTATTGAAGAGATTTTCAAGAGTAACCAAATGGGGCAGATGATATTACCTTGCATTTGAATAACATCCAACTTATCTTTCTTTTTCTCATCTTGGTGGTTTCCTTTATGGTTACCACGAACATCTTTATGGAAGTCACCACTGCTCTCTAGAAAGAGAAGGAGATTCTTGTCATCTTCAAAAACTTGCCAATCTTGCATGTTATCGAGCACAGATGGTCGATAAATAACCTCCACCTGGTATTTTTTATCTTTGAATTCTAGGTGGGGGAGTAGTAATTAAGCTGAGACAGCCAAGGAATCCGCTTTGGAATTCAACTCTCTTGGCACGAATTCGATAAAGAAAGCATCTAGTGCTTCTATTTCTTCCCATACTCTGTTTCTATAGTTCTTCAAACTGTGATTCCTTATAGAGTATTGATTCTTAATTTGATGCATGATTAGCTCAGTGTCACCATGAGCTCTCAAAATCTTCATGCCCTTTTCTTTTGTAGTGATAATCCCTAACTGAAGGGATTCATACTTAGCAGTGTTTGTGTTCCCGAACTCCAATTTATAAGCCATGGGCTCACATACTCCATCTGGTTATATCAAGACCACACCTGCACCAGATCTAGATGATGCACAACTGCCATCAAATTCAAGAGTCCATATCTATGGTGGCATTCCTTCAGTGGAAAATTGCTTTTCATCTTTGGCATTTTTCATTTCTTCCTCAAGATCATCAGTGAACAACATATAATTTCCAAATTCCAATTCTTGATACAAAATTTGAGCTTTAGGGTCATCATATTTCAACACTGTAAACTTAGCCTTCTCTTTCGACACCAGTTTAATATTTTTATTGCCTACTAGGATTAAGGCCTAGGACTAATCTATCTTTATCTCCCCTCTAAGGTCTCTGCAAAAACTCCTTCTTAACAACAACCCGTAGCTAGCAGGTATATCAACAACAAGGATTGTTAGCAACATCTTCTTCTCAGGATGTGCTGCCAGGGCCACTTGAGCATCCTTAATTTGGCCAACTAGGGGTGCTTGATTAGAGTGCATGGAGTAAAACCTACCATGGGATTTAGTGAGAGTAAGTCCTAAAGCTTTGGCCATAGTTGATGGCATTACATTGTCTGAGGCTCCGGAGTCTATTATACAATTGCTCAGCCTGCAACCGTTGATATATAATGACACATAGAATGGGTCAGGCTTTTGGCTTGGGAAGGTGGCTAAAATGGATGACTCTCCTTGTTCAAATGGGCCTGCAAATAAAGACTCATTCTCTATGGTAGTTATGACATTTTGATTTAACTCTCAACTCCCTTCGTTATAGTAATCTACTAGCTTTTGCAGCTCAACAGGATTAGACATAAGATAGTCTATGGGAGAAATCTGGATTATGAAATCTCTACAGAATTGAATAATTTCAAAAGAGTTTTGTTCCTTACCTGGTTGTGGAATCCTCATTCCTTGACTGGCCTCCTTTAAATTGGAAGTAGATGCCTCATTATTTTTAGGTGGTGTCAAGGTAGGGCCTTTATCCTTCTGACTCTGGGTCAAGACTGTATAAGAGGTCCTGTCTATGGTAGCGTAACATGTTGCTTCTTGTTCCAAATTTGATTCATACTCTAAATATAAGTTTTTAGAGTCACCATGTGAGTATGAATCTGGTTCAGCTCCAGACACTCCAGCATTCCACTTGTCAGTCTGATGCATTTGCAAAGCACGAGCTACATCAAGGTAGCTTTCTCCATCATGATCCATGGTTAAGTGGAAGGCACACATGTTTCCTCTTTTAGGAGGAGCCTCTATAGCTAGCCTCTATGGTGGAGTATTTAATTGTAACGTCTTTCCCTCTGCATTCCTCCTGTCATTGTGTCTTCCAGGCTACTCCTGAAAGTTTTGCTGGTAGGGATTATTGAATCTGGGAAGTTGCCACTTGAAGACAGTGAATTCATTAGACAATTTTTGCATCATCTCATCAGATGACGTAGTATTGCTACTACTAGTTCTAGACTATATCTCTCTTTTCCATTTCCCAGATGAGATCATGTGGTCCTCAAGTTCTACAGCAGTTCTCTGTGCAGCATCCAAATTTGTAGGGTTTACCCTCCTTAGATCATAACTGATATCTGGTGGCATAGCACTTATGAAGAACATTTTCAAATTTCCCACCGTAGGCCTGTCAGCTACTGGGATACGATTTACTAGCTTGTTAAATTTAGCTATAAAATCCCTCATGCTGATTGAAGGTTCTTTCTTGATAGAAGTCAATTGAGTCAATAGGGCATGCTCATCTTCAGTAGTCTTAAACCTTCTTTCAAAGGTGGCTCTCATAGTAACCGAATTGGTAATAGAAGAATTAGGTAAATGGTGAAACCAATCAGCAGCACCTTCGATGAGAGTCTCAATGAATAGTCTGACGGCCACATCTCCTTCTCAAACAGCTAGGTTGTTAACTGAAGTGAAGAATGCGGCAATATGCTCATCTGTAGATACTTTCCCATCTCCAGAAAATTTAGGAAAGTTCTTTCTAGAGCTTGAAGGAAGAGGATTGTATGCTGCTAGTTGTAGGGGTCCGATTGTAGTGGCCCAAGGAAGTTCCATAGCTACTTAGGGTAAGTAGGGTGTTAGATTGATAACGGGAGGGGAAACTACCCCGTGCAATGTCAACACTTTGCAAGTGGTGCATAACTGAGTGGTTTTTTTAGGAGGTGAAGAAGGTCTACTCTGACTCCTTGCAGTTCTGTTTCCTCAATGAGGTACTTCTAAAAGAGAAAAATTAATATCCGCAAGTCTCTCAAAGACTGGGTCTGTGCTACCTTCTTTCCTGGTACTTCTGAGAAATATTTTAGGATCCATATTTTCACCTAATGCTATGGCCTAGCTTCATGCTCTACCCTTCTTAGATTTCTTCTCTGGATGGCTCTTTCAAGTGCTTCTGCTCTAACTTCTTCGTACTCTAGCACTTGATTGGTGTTTCTATAGTGTTCGGTGCTTCTTCTGTATCTCGAGACAAAAGTATTTAATGAGGAAATGAGGTCTTCTTGATCATCTTGGAATCCAAGATTGGGTTGGAGCACAGGGATTATATTTTCATGGGGAAGCACCATCTTTCCTCATTGTATGCTTCTGGTATAGCAACTGTTCGTCTCCCCAGTAGAGTCACCAAAAATCTATTGGAAAACAGAATGTTCTTTTGACTGTAATTCTAAAATACCCAAAAATGCTTAACCACAATTTGTAAAGGATCAAATAGTGTGTGAGATGTGTAGTTTGATTGTTAATTTTTTATTTTCTTTACTTTACATTTAATTGAATGGTATTGATTGTATATTTCAATTGTGATTAAGGAGAAGATAGATATTCCTTTTTATCCTCAAATGCACAAATGGGAGATCCAAGTTGATCAACCCCAAGGAAGGGCTAATGCACAAATGAATCAACTATTTGGAAAGGAGAATAACAAAGGAGATACCTTAAATTATGTTAATTAAAAATTATAGAAATGATATATGATAGTAATTGAAGAATGGGAGAAATGCACTACCCTTGAAATGTTGCAGATCAAAGAATGCTATTTTTTGAGGTCTGTATTGAGTTTCTAGAAAAAATGACAGTTAATCCCAAACTGGAACACAGAGATGAACAAAACCCAGAAATATTTTTCCGTTTTGATGTCGTCTTATGAAAAAGGTCAACCTTGACCCACAAATGTCAACCCTAACCCAATAATGTCGACCCTGACTTGCATAGATCTGAAAATGGCTCTGTTTGCGTTGTCTGAAAGAAAGCCAAAAAGGGTATCCATATATGGGTTCAAATCCATTGTTATGCACCTGTACCTACAAGAAAAAGGAGATTGTTTATTGTGGGGGAGGGGTTTGCCTTAGTCAAACCCCGGTTTTGGAATTAACCTCAAATATATAATTGAAATTGCAGAAGTAAACAAAGCAAATGCATAAATTCACCTTGCTTGTGAAAGTCCTTATGGAAAATTCAAATCCTTGAATCCACAAGTACACCTCAAAATGTGGAATGTAGAAAGATAGGATTTCTTCAATCTCTTGATAATAGATCTTCAACACCAAGTCTTGAATGGGTTCTTGACTTTGGAATAAGCTTGGAAGAAGGTGGATGGAGAGATCACCAAAAGGGCACTATGTAGCTTGAATCCTTCAATGGCCTCCAATGGATCTCCTTCATCAAAATGGATGCCTGAATGGATGAATGCTTTCTTGAAATATTTCTTGATGATGTTTCTCAATTTCTCAAGGATGCATAGGCTTCAATAGAGAACTTAGTATCACTTCTTGATTCTTAGAAGACTTAGTTGATAGTTCTTAGTGAAAATGAGAGAGAAAGCTTCTCTTTTATATGGAATTAGGGCACAATCTTCTAAGGAGGCCTACATAGGAGGATTAAATTCCCATTAAATCCTTTACCCCTAGGAGAGGACCTATATTAAATATAATTTAGGAATCAACACTTCAAAACTCAAAACAGTCGACCCGGAAGCGGGAAATACTTTTTGCAAAGGCCGACCTCCAAAATCTGAGACCCCGGGTTCTGAACCCTTGGTCAAGGTCAAGGTCAACCCTGACCTAGGTCAAGGTCGAGGTTGACATAGACCTAAAAGGTTGACCCTCACCCTAAATCCCAAAATCACCAATCTACAGTCCAGAATGCAGAAATCAGGCTAAACAAGAGTGGAAAGAGGGATAGAACAGGGGGAAACCATGTCAAGATCAGGAACCCATTCAAGGCGCTTTCCATGACCCCAAACCACTTACTCAGATGGATAAACACATCTACAATGGAAGTGCTTTCATTTTCCGACTATACATTTAGCCCCCACTTTAGCAAGAGTATGAGTTCAACACAAACTCTTGGTAAAGGAGAATATATAGAAAAGACAATATTATTGAATCCAAAAGGGATAAAGAAACCCTTAAGCCCCCAAGGGGCTTAAGTCCTTATCAACCCTGAGATCCTGATAAGAGAGACATCACTTAGTTAAGTAGAGAGAGAAAAGGGTGTGATTATCTTTCCCAATGAGAACTTATGTCTCATTGTGAACCACACAAAATGCGTTACTGGAAAGATGGAATTGAACTACCTAGTGAATGTGGCTACTCACTAGTCAACCCATTGGGGAGATCCGTTCTTAAAGGGATCAAATCATTGTAAATTGAAAAATTGGCAGGATAAAGAGATCCATGTAAATTTTAAACTGGAGGGATCAAGAGATCCTAAAAAAGTAAAAATGACCATGCTTTAAGGATTAGTTTCTTTTAATCCATAAAGGGAAAAGTTTTGAATCTTTGAAAACTATTT
>MU228218.1:91292-129417 GCA_018584345.1 Thuja plicata
TGGAACATTAGGAACCATAGTTGGAATAGGATTAGTATAAGTAAAAGGCACACTATGATATGAAGGTTGTGAGGTAGGTAAAGATACTGGTGGAGCACTCATAGGAATAGGTGCGCTTGGGAGAGAATTTGTTATAAAAGGAGGAGTATAAGTAGGAATACTAGGTAGAGGAACAAAAGAAGGTCCTACACTAGTGACAATAGGTGTGACCCCTAACTCTTGAGCTTCTTGAGGTAAAGGATTAACATTCAAATTCATAAGATGAGTAAAACTACGCAAGAAATTAACACCTTGATCATTATCATGGAGAAATTTATTAAGAGCCTCTATCACTTGGATAGAATCTTGATGATGGTTTTCTTGGGTAAGCCAATTTCCCATTTTATCAAGTTCGGTTGAAAGGTTTTGCACTTGTTCTTGAGAAACCCTTAAAGCATCATCTTCATCATGAGATGAGTGGGAAGAGTTATGCTCCATGGAAGGATTAGAATCATGAGTTATCAAATTATCATCTGAGATCCTAAGGAAAGGAGAGGAAGACTCAGGATCAAAGGAACCCATAAGTCTACGGCTTCTTCTAACCGGGATACTATAAGTAGGACTAGATGTGGTAAAGCTCATACACCAATACAATACCAATGAACTAACATAAAACTTTGATTAATTGAATTGAAATGTAATTTGAAAGAAAATGCAAGATCTAGCATAAACAATGTAAATCTAACACCAAAAAGAAAGAGTTGTCTATCGCGGGTTCACCAAATTGTAAAGGTTCAAATAGCGTGTGAGATGTGTAGTTTGATTGTTAATTGTTGATTTCCTTTACTTTATATTTAATTGAATGGTATTGATTGTATATTTCAATTGTGATTAAGGAGAAGATAGATATTCCTTTTTATCCTCAAATGCACAAATGGGAGATCCAAGTTGATCAACCCCAAGGAAGAGCTAATGCACAAATGAATCAACTATTTGGAAAGGAGAATAACAAAGGAGATACCTTAATTTTTGTTAATTAAAAGTATAGAAATGATATATGACAGTAATTGAAGGAATGTGAGAAATGCACTAACCTTGAAATGTTGCAGATCAAAGAATGCTATTTTCTGAGGTCTGTATTGAGTTTCTGGAAAAACTGACAGTTGATCCCGAACCGGAACACAAAGATGAACAAAACCTAGAAATCTTTTTTCCATTCTGATGTCATCTTATGAAAAAGGTCAACCTTGACCCAAAAATTTCAACCCTGACCCAATAATGTCGACCCTGACCTGCACAGATCTGAAAGTGACTCTGCTCATGCCGTTTGAAAGAAATCCAAAAAGGGTATCCAGATCTGGGTTCAAATCTGCTGTTCTGCACCTGTACCTACAAGAAAAAGGGGATTGTTTGTTGTGGGGGAGGGGTTTTCCTTAGTCAAACCCTGGAATTAACCTCAAATATATAATTGAAATTGTAGAAGTAAACAAAGCAAATGCATAAATTCACCTTGCTTGTGAAAGTCCTTGTGGCGGATTTGAATCCTTGAATCCACAAGTACACCTAAAAATGTGGAATGTAGAAAGATAGGATGTCTTCAATCTCTTGCTAATAGATCTCTAACACCAAGTCTTGAATGGGTTCTTGACTTTGGAATAAGCTTGGAAGAAGGTGGATGGAGAGATCACCAAAAGGGCACTATGTAGCTTGAATCCTTCAATGACCTCCAATGGATCTCCTTCATGAAAATGGATGCTTGAATGGATGAATGCTTGCTTTAAATCTTTCTTGATGATGTTTTTCAATTTCTCAAGGATGCATAGGCTTCAATAGAGAACTTAGTATCACTTCTTGATTCTTAGAAGACTTAGTTGATAGTTCTTAGAGAAAATGAGAGAGAAAGCTTCTCTTTTATATGGAATTAGGGCACAATCTTCTAAGGGGGCCTACATAGGAGGATTAAATTCCCATTAAAGCCTTTACCCCTAGGAGAGGACCTATATTAAATATAATTTAGGAATCAACACTTTGAAACCCGAAATAGCCGACCCAGAAGTGGGAAATACTTTTTGCAAAGGTCGACCTCCAAAATCTATTAGACCCCGGGATTTGAACCCTAGGTCAAGGTTGAGGTTGACCCTGACCTAGGTCAGGGTCAAGGTACACCGTGACCTAGGTCAGGGTCAAGGTTGACATAGACCTAAAAGGTCGACCCTGAACCTGAAGCCCAGAATCACCATTTTGCGGTCCAGAATGTAGAAATCAAGCTAAACAAGAGTGGAAAGATGGTCAGAACAATGGGGAAACCATGTCAAGATCAGGAACCCATTGAAGGCACTTTCCATGACCCCAAAACACTTACTCAGAAGGCTAAAAATGTCTACAATGGAAGTGCTTCCATTTTTTGACTATACACAATTGAATACAAAAGTTGCAAAAAAGTTATTTGAAAACCTATTTTCCCTCTAAATTTGAAGGTACAACTCCCTTATATGAATGATCTGCAATGGATATCGATCTTTCCTAATCTATAAGAGGTATACTCTTGAATTGAGATCAGGAGAGGTAAACCAAGCTAAACCTAGACAGGAAATAACTTAGGCAGAGTAATTCCAACTCTAAATCTAGCCAATTCTGAGATCTCATCAATCAGACTAACTCCCAAAACTAGGTAATGCATGAATGATTACTAAAAATGCAGATGCAAGATTGAATATTAACAATGCAATGATAATGAATCGATCTATATCGTAGGAAAATTCCCAAAACTTAGGATAAAAACTAATTTTCCCCTTAATTAGCTGTATCAAATTATAATACAGAACTCTGGTTCGAATACATATTGCAAATCTAACTCAAAAGAAATTTTTGATTTCAACAGAAAGATAAATGAAATGTAATGGAACAGTTAAAAAAATGGCATTCACAAAATTGACTCAACAAAATGCTATCCTTGACACCAAAATTTAGCTGACCTTTATATTGATTTTGGAAATAATACGTATAGAGTTCCAGATGGGACCGTTACAAAAAGGGGTAACCAAAACTGTTCAACTTCTCCAACGATGAATGATAACCAAAGGTTTATCTATTACAAAACTAACAAAAATAGTACAAGGGGGAATACATCTAAGATTCAGTTTCCTTCCCCTTATCTAATTTGGCCCTATAGGCAGTTACAACAGTGATGACTTGGATGATCTGTTCATGTTTGTTGACGTGGACATTGGTGTAATGGACAAGCCATCTAGAATGTTCTTTGGCTAGAGTCTTGATCACATATGTCTGATCTTTCAATTCCTCCATAGCCCTAAAGATGCATCCACTCAATTACTGGAGCTCTGGTAGCTTGTCTAGATGAGAAGAAGACTACTCCACTAAATTATGCAGATAAGCTATGAATGACTTCTGTATGTTGACTACTCCAACCATTGCTTTTCCTTGACTACTGGTTTGTGATTCTGCATGAAGTCCTAAGAGGAGTTTAAAATCTTTACTTTGTTCTTCTTGGACCTTAACATCTATTTGTTGTAACCCCGTCTAAGCCTGAATGATCATCTTGATTTTAAACTCCAGACTTTGGAGCCACTCAATCAAAGGCTCATCTCCCTTTTGTAGAATCTTAGCCTTTAGGGCTTCCTTAGTCTTCATCTTCACTGCCACATGCAACATGACTATGCATTCCTGGCATATTACTCTTTCTGTTGTGAGAGTCTACAAATTCTTACCAATGTTGTTCCTCTTTGTTTCCAACCTTAGAAGAGTATTACCTAGCTATTCAATAATTGTTAGGCCTTCAAATTTGAGCCTCTCAATCCACCTTTTACCAATCTGCCCATAATAACAATCTTCTTGTAACTTAGCCAGAATGGCTTGGTTCTCCACAGCACTAGGATCAAAGTAGGTTTGGGTGCTAGGAGCACTTGCAATAGGAGTGAGGAGATATCTGATGAAGTCAGTTAGTTGAGCCACTTCTTCCTTAAGATAAATTTTGGAAGTCTTGAGATCTTTGAGCTCTTCCTCTATCACTACATTAGTGGATTTCCACGAGTCCACCTTGGTATCATGGCAAGCCAGTCCCATATCAAATGAATGTAACTAAAATTCCAAGGGCATCATATCTTCAAGTCTACCCTCCTTAGTGGGCTTAGCTACTTCCATGGTGAAATGCCCAGTCTCAGGATCACGACCCAGAGTAGACATCGTATTCACTTTATTTTGCTTGCTTGTAGTGGCCTTGGGTTGAAGGGCCCATGGAAAAGTGTCTTGGGTGGGATTTCCTTCCCCCACTCTCTTCCTTTTTTTTTTCTCTAGAGTGTTTTCTATCCATGACTCTGCACTGGTAACTTTGTTGGCAAAAACCAACTCTTCAATGAACAACTTCCTTATGAGTGGAGGAGTAGCTTTAGGTTAGGAAGTGGATGGATTCACTGAAGTGGTTGAAGAGGAGATTAATTTAAAAAATTGAACAACCTCATGTTTCTCCCCACCCCCTTTATCTAATTCTATAGAAAAGGTACTAGCGCTATCCCCTCCTACTTCAAATATGACAAGGGATACCGCCTTGGAGTTTCTTGAGTTGAGGTCCCGGCTTGAGTCTTCATAGCAATAGCTCTAGCTGGCTGTTCAGACTCTGTAGCTTTAGGGAGCTTGGCTGTGGAATTAATTGGGTCTTTTGAGACTGCTTCTATAGTGGCTCCGATATCTGGAAGAGGGCCCTCTCCACAGGTCTTCTCTAATGGGATGGACTTCTCAGGGGGTTCATCACCTCCTCCCAACGGTTGAGTTGATCCTTTTGCAACTTTTGGGGTGGTTGCTGATGAAGGGCTTGCAACACAATATGTATCATTTGCCAGGGTTCGCTAAGTGAGAGGCTTCCTTTCTGACCTTTTCCTTTTCGGCTTGAAGTCCATTCAACCCATTATACTATCCTTTTGTAAATCCCGCCCATCAAAGCCTACAAGTCACTTACGGCTTGATCCAGCATAGGCTCGGAGCTGATAGGGGAAAAATTTATCTTCTCCAGATATGTATCATCATAAAAGTGATTTACATCATGTTCTAGCCCCTCTACTACAATGTTAACATTGAACCTTTTGATCTATTCAATGGTTAATCAGGTCTATAATCTCTCCCTGCTCTCCAAGTCGTCACTACAATTAGCTGAGTAGTCTTCAATATCAGGTACATGGTGAATTGCCTGACTCATCTACAAGACATCTCTGGCGTAATTGAATAGATCATATTGTGGCCTTAGAACATCATAGGTTTCCAAAGAAAACCTCTTTGAGAATGTCTTAAGAACATTCTTTGCCTTCGATCGGGACGCACAACTGTAAGCTCCAATGGTCATTGGGAATTTGTAGCCTTTCTTTTTGGCCTCGGCATAGATCAGATTCACCTAGAGCATCTACCTCATCACCTCGATCAACATGATCATGTCAGTAGGGTACCTGGGCAGCTTCAAAGGAAAGTCATCAAAACCTACAAGATGAAGATATGAGAAATCCCCAAACTGAATAAAATAGCATCTAAATTGACTTATAAAAGCCATGGCTTCAGGAGAAAATCTCCTCTCCAGACAACCTTGTAGTTCCCTGCACAGTCTCATTGTAAATGCATCATTTACTATGAGATAATCAGCATAACTATTTTGTAGTTGTAAAGAAGGGAAAAAATCATATCTTTTTACATCATCTAGAAATTCCTCTAACCTAGGAAGCCCTGGCCAAATTTGAATCATAGTTAGAATATATAGAAGCACCGAAGACATATAGAATTCATTCTAGCGCTTGGCTCTATTGAGGGTGTCTGAGAGATTCTCGCTCACCATAAGGGCCCAATCAATGAAGTGATGCTGGGAGTAGATTTTTTGAACTAGGAATAAATTCTGCTCAACAAAGTTAAGGGCTTCTCTCTCACCTCTAATCCTGTGAAGTAATACCAGAATATGCATGATCTCTGGCTTCAGGTTTGCACTGAATAATGTTTTGGGCAACTTTCCCTTGGTTCTCTTTGGTTCTTTAAACCATGACTTCATGATCTCTTTCTTCCATGTGGGTCTCTCCACTGAATATTTAGAGACTGCCTGACTGAATGTCATTTTAGAGCATTCTATTTATTCTAGAATACAGAGGGAATTCTGGACGGACTCTCTATCAATAGAGAGGACCACCGTGTTGTTAGGCAGAAGAATCTGCATGGTGTCTGGGTTGTATCGATCTATACATTCCCGGACCAATTTAGGATCTTGAACCACTACAGGAAAACTAACAGCTTCGACTAACCCGCTCTCCTTAAGCTTTTCTGTAATAGGATGCATCTGATCTACCCTCAATCTATTCTAGAAGTTCTACATATTGAAGAACTTTAATGAGATATCTGAGATTTTGTGCCAGTCAGACATGATGTCGTTCATCCCGTCGAATCCCATAAATCTGGAAGCCATGTGAGTATGATTTAATCCAGGGATTACAAATTTCTCTTCGGGATGTAGAGACAATGAACAACTGATCTTACAGGCTTTGAATTCAAAAAATTTGGTGAACAAATGGTGGTTCCTGTTCAAAATCTTCAACTGATTTTATACTTTTTGAATTCTTACCATTTAATGGCCGACTTCCCGCGCCACACAAATGAAAAGACCCCTACATTAATGAAGAAGTCTGTTATGAAGTAAAACAACTTTATTTGAATTAATTACTTTTCTCTACATGCCATTAGGAAACATCTTTTCACTTTAGTAACCATAAGGGTAACTTTCTCAAAGTGACGGGAAATTACTTTTCCACTTCTCCTTTGGGCGGAGAAATACTTTTGTAGTGCTCTCTATTTGGAAATCTACCAAAGGAGAAATCTGGCCTATAGGGGTGCCAGAAATGATATGTGTTGATTTCATCTTCCTTCTTTATATGCTAGATTCCTCATGAGATAGATTTTTACTCAAAATTCCTTCACATTGATAGTTTGGCAAAAAATGCACTCCGCAAGTCGAAACCCACCTGTAGGAGTACCAGAGAAGCCATTTTCCACTTTTTCACCTATAAGCTAGCTCCATGAATCTTTCTTTCCTTGATCATATCTTTTGTTTCCCATAGGCTCGATCCGAGTTCTCAAAGCTTTCTTATTCCTGACTTTCTCATTTTCCATCTTTATTTGCCTCTGATACCATGGAGAAGCTAAAATTTGATTTCCCACCAATGCTACAAAATGAAGATAGGCGGAAAAATATTTCCTCTATACGTAAGACTGAGGTTAGGATCTTTTAAACCATGGCCTTTACCGGATTGGGGGCTTAACCTACCCAATAAAAACATGATCTCAGACACAGATTTCCCCCATCTTATGAAGGAGAAGTAAAATTTGGGAAATCTGATAAAGGCCTTCTAGCTTAAAGGGATCTCTAGACTTAGACCCCAGACTCACATGAAACTTTCAAGACTACTACCACACATTAAACATCCACTTTTGTCTTAAGGTATAAAGACCAAAAGTCGGGCAACAATGACATACATGAAATACAACTCATACATAGATAACATTTCTCGAGGGTTCCTTGATGTAGAATTACTTAAGCATAATAATCTATGAAACAAATATAAAGAACTAACATAAAGGTTACATAATCTGAAACCAGTTACATACATCTCATAATAAAAGATTACGTATACATCTCATACCAAAGGTATACTACCTAATCAACATCCACTGCACAAGTCGCAGGGTATGTAATAATACATAATAACAAATATAGTACATCCTCCAAAGGATGATGACCAATATCTACATATGGTACAATACATAACTCCAGTAACTGAACAAGTCTCCAAAAGACTAGGAAGATGAAACTGCAACAAGGAACATCCAAGCATGACGAAGAATCCATCAGAATCTCAATGGCAAGAAGAATTACTACCACCCGACCTCATGGAACCAAAGGCCCACTCCCATCATGCTGAGGAGATAGTAACATGCACATCACATGGGGGTATACAACAAGAATTCAAACAAGGTATATAGGACCTCATACTCAAATGCATAGTAAGATCCTAGAAGCACTCTAAGCCATAACAAGGAACACTAAACAACACCAGAGGTAACTAACACATGTAGGATAACCTAAGTTGTATATAGGAAGGTGTCATCATGTACGTCTAACACTTGAATTTTTTTCTAGCAATCCCTTAATGGATTATGGCACTCAAGTGACCATACATGACACCAATGACCTCTTAAATAGAGAATATCACTAATGATGTTGTACCCACCCCCGTAAGGCGGCAAGGATAATCTCATCCTCCATCTTAGCCTATAGTAGTGCTCAAGCATGGGTGAGGCATTAATCTTATTAGTTCATACTAGGACATCCTAATTAGATTAATTATGTTATCACTTGTTACCACTACTTATAATAAGCGAATCCTAGTAGCCACTTGTGGGCTCTGGCACTTATTGCAAGCCACCTCCTACTATACAACTAGGTTACCTACCCTAGGTTCACAAAAGAACAAAATAAAGGTAGATCATAAGTCAAATCACTATCCTTCCCATTCAGGTGCACATAGGTTCTCAATAACCATACAATAATCCACAGTATCCTCACAAGACCAAACAATACATCAAAACTGAATTAGGTTGGGTCTAGGAAATTAGGACTATGACATCATCATATAAACGCAAACGAACATCACAATAACACCATGCAGAAAGTATAATCCCAAAACCTCTAAATTTATGTCCTAAGGGTCGTCTAGCCCAACAGACACCCAAAAGCATGATAACATAGAAGAACATACAATTCATTTTAACACGCACCAAAACACCTCATAGTTCAATAACTTTGTATTTAGAATGCATTAAATTAAATACAATGTTAACGCAGGAATAAAAAAATTTATAATCCCTAATCATGCAAATTCATTTATCCACTAAAATTACTATCCAACCATAACTAAATATTTCATATTTGGTAAACGTTAACATTTCCTATAGCTCTATTTATAAAAACAAGATATAAATACATCTAGGAAATAATTACCAATTTAGCTATAATTATATAATTATAAAATTCCTAGGTGCGACATAATCATTAATCTACATCGTCCAATAATATTTCTAATTAATTTAATGAGCACCATAGGATTTAATGATTAACACTAGTCCATTTCTAACAATGACAGAATAAATCCCCCCTTGGTTTATAAATTAACAATAATATTAATTTCCCCTATAAAGAAACACAATTCCCTTTTTAGTTCTTATGCCACAATTAACTAATTTTAAATACTAATTTAAAAATTAATAATAAACAAATTTAATATTAATATAAACTAATTTAACAATAATATAAACTAATTTAAATATTAATAAAAACTAATTAAATATTAATTACAAACTTACTAAATAAAATTTAACTGCCATAAAAATTAAATAATAATTAAAAGAATGAATTAAAAAAAAAAATTAAATAAGCAAATTTTAATTTTTAATAAACTTTAAAATGTATATAAAAAAAAAAACCTTACAATGGGGGGGATGTGGCCCCCACCCCTTTTATTGTCCCGCGCTGACCTCCCTTTAAAGGGGAGGAGCCTTGGTGGGTGGCCGACTGCCATGCCAATAGCCCTCGGCTGCCGAGCCGGCTCCTAATGTCATGCTCACGGGAGGGGGGGGGTTGGTGGCCCCCACCTCCTCCACCATTAAATCTTATTTTTTTTAAAAAAAAATTTCTAAAATAATTGCGTTTATTTATAAACCAGTCAAGATAAATTTTTTTTTCTTTTAAATAGAATTCTGAAAATGGAATTTATTTCCTTTCTTTTGTTTTATTCATTTTTTTTTTGTCTTTTCTATTTGTTCTTTTCCTTCTTTGCTTTTTTTCACTGGTATGATTTTTTATTTTTTTATTTTGTATTTTTACAAAGAGCCTATTTTTTTTAAACAATAAATTTTCCAAAGGAGCATTTAAGTAAAGATATTTATTTTTCCCTTCCACTATAGTTCTAACTATAGACACTTTAATTTTTTGTTTTCTAGGAGAACCATAAGGAATTTTTCTATGAAAATTGATCAACGTAACAATATTATGCTAACTAACAATTTTCTAAAATAATAAGAAAACTAAGGTTTCAAGAACATCCATTTAATCAAGAATTTCAACACCTTTTAATTAAGGAAATTTAATCAAATTAAGTGCAAAGAAGACACAATTTAACCAAGAATTGAATCACGAAAAGGATCAAACCCTACCTTAGATCCAATGCAAGAACGGAATGAATTTTGCCTTTGAAGATGATTAAACCTTGGATCTTTCAAGCACACACAGAATCATGGATTCCACACAAACTTTTTCCAACATGCATCCACTAGAATCCACAAATCCTCCAAAAACCAAAAACATACAAAGCTTCTCCAAAAATGCTCCCAAAAACCTATTATCTTCAAATGAGAGAAGAATCCCCCTAAAGAGGATCAACTTCTCCTGATTATGCAAACCCTAATGGCAACACACTAGATAACTCCTAAAAGAACTCAACTCCAAAATTGAAAGTAATTCTTTAATTAATAATTAAAATATCTAATTACTTGCACAACTCAATTTTGACTTAGTAACCCAAGTTGCATTTTGAATTCAAACTCTAAATTCACTAATAAACCTGCACATGAAATTAATAAATATTAAATTAAATACATTAAATATCTAGATCACAATAATCCATGCAACTTAGTATTTAATTATTTAATAAATCATAAAAGCAAATTTACTCTAATTTCTAATTAAATATTCAATTAAATAGTAATATTCATTAATTGTACTTTAATTAACCTTTTAATTAAACATAGGTATTTAATTTAATTTTCAATTAATTAAATACCCTATATTTAATAATTAATTGCAATAATATTTAATTAAATAAATAACATGATATAACACACACATAATCAAATCAAGCACCTGAAATCGAACACAAGTAAAATCAAACATGCTCAAGGAAAGGGATACATGAATTCCTATCAACTACACGAATTTGGTAAGGTAGAAAATATGGATACTTGTCCTTTAACTAGGACAATTAGGTTTAGGATAGGATTTGGAACTGAAAACTATCTCCCCTCTCTTACCATTAAGATCATTGCAATAGGGCATACTCACTCATGCAAATTCAGGGAAGACATAGCCCGGTACCTGGAAACCTGTCATCACAAAGATGAACATACATGCATATATCATATAGCAAACAATGGTTGAGACTAGGTTATCACGTGGATCTCACTGAAGCAAGCATCTACGTCTCTATCCCATACCATACCAAGTAGAACAAAGAGTAACACAAAACATACAATGATCCATGTGCATATAAATCTAAGGTCAGTATTGGTAGAAAACCATAATCAAAATGAAATCCTAACATAGACATAAGCATCCTTAAATAACCCTAAATCACATATACACATAAGATACAACATAATAATAATGGATCAATAACATACTAAAATGTAATACATAAGTATCCTCAAGATCAACTGAAATAACCATACATAAAAATGCCTAAAAGAGTTCGGCATCTAAAAATAGAAAAGAAAACTAAGAGGTGGGTATTACATCCTCCTCCCCTAAAACTAGGCATACTCCTGGAAGCCTAAAACAAAGATAGAGAAATCAATTTCTCATCACAGCACATCTAATCCAAGTCCTAAAAGACACAAAGTATGGGTCCCATAGGAGCCTTCCCAAGTCTCTGATTCGAACACTGAGGATCATTCCCCATTGTGGGAATCCAGAAACTAGTTGCTAGACCTCTAATCATAGCCCCACTCACAGGAGCATGATACATAGGTGGAGGACGGTCAAACGCTACATACACTCTATGAGACATACCAACATTACCCATTGTAGGCTTAGAAGCTAATGGCCTCTGTCCTAAGAACTCCAGTGCATGCTGAGGATAATTGTCTACTATGTGTCCAAATTGTCAACAAGAAAAGAAAGCTCCCCTACTACTACCTCCTCTAACCAAAGGTACACTAGACTACTGATCACTGCCACTACTGACATCTTGATACACACTCTATGCTAGCTGAATTGGACGATTATGCCTGCTACGCTAATTCTCCCGAAAGTTCCTATTTCGAGAACCACTAATAGAAGAAGGATTATTTCCTGCTTGCTGCTGAAACTGATTACCATTTGGAATAGTAGAAGGACCTCTTAAATTCCTAGCTCCCTGAGAATGATTACCTTTGACAATAGAAGTAGGTACTCTAGACTATTCTCCTGAATGACCACCATGGCCTAATGCTAAGTTCTCCTTTGCAAGGGTAGCTTTTATGACCACCTCCTTGAGAGATGTAGGCTCAAAGAGTCTAACCTCCCCAATGATGCATTCTTTCAACCCCCTAACAAAGTGTTGAACCATAAGGGTTGAATCCTGACCATATCCAGCATACTGTTTGAGCTCAAAGAATCAATGCTCATACTCAACCACTGATAGGGTCAACTGCCTCAAGTTGTGAAACTCATCAACCCTCTGCTTCCTCCACTGATCAGATAAGAAGCGTTCTCGAAAGTGCTCAAGGAATAACTCTCATGTCACTGTATCCATATGGAGACCTAACTTCTTTTCCTCTATATTCCACCATATCGCTGCAAAATTGGAGAGTTGCATTACTGCATACCTAGCTTTAGTATTGCTACTAAAGGGATGGATAGAAAAAACCCTCTCTAATGCAATAAGCCAAGTCTCAACTTCAAATCCTGTTCCTTTCCCATAAAAGGAAATAGGCGGTACTCTCATGAGATCTCTCATGTGGTTTGCTTCCACAACTGTAGGATCCACTGAAACAGTCCTCCTTGGAGGGCTCCGAGATCTCTCCCTCTCCACTCTACCTCGCTCAAGAATATGGTTCAATAACTCCTGCAACAACTGCCTAATGTCTGGCTCTTCTGAACCAGCCTGACGCTCATCCCTATATTCATCTCTACTGTGTTGATGAGCACTGTCCTGACTAACACTCATGGAAGGATTTTTATCCCTACCCCTACCATGACCACCACTTTGGCTTCTGCTATGAGCCCTAGCAGCTCTAGTTTCAGGCATAATTACTGAATCGACCAGAGAACCAAACCACAACTTAGAACCAACATCAAAACTAATAACATAAAAAGAAATCAAATAATCACAAAGCAATGGTTTTAAATATATTAGAGCTTTATGTCTATGTTTGTTTCAATGTTTTAAAATCAAAAGACAACTAATGGGTATACATATTTCCCATAACTCCCAATGTAGAAACATGGGCTCTGATACCAAGTGCAATGCCCCGCCAGGGAACCCAGGAGAACTTAACCTAAACATGACATTAAGTTTATTGAATAATTTTTTTCTTAAATTTTTACAAACAATAATGATAACAATGGGGAAGCAACACAATGAAGTACATGACATACATGAAACACAACTCATACATATATAACATTTCTCAAGGGTTCCTTGACGTAGAATTACTTAAGAATAATAATCTATGAAACAAATATAAAGAACTAACATAAAGGTTACATAATCTGAAACCAATTACATACATCTCATAATAAAATATTACATATACATCTGATACCAAAGGCATACTACCTAATCAACATCCACTGTACAAGTTGCAGGGTATGTAATAATACATAATAACAAATACAGTGCATCTTCCAAAGGATGATAACCAATATCTACATATGGTACAATACATAACTCTAGTAATTGAACAAGTTCCAAAAGACTAGGAATATGAAACTGCAACAAGGAACTTCCAAGCATAAAGAAGAATCCATTAGAATCTCAATGGCAATAAGAATCACTACCACCCGACCGCGTGGAACCAGAGGTCCACTCCCACCGTGCTAAGGAGATAGTAACAAGCCCATCACACGGGGGTATAAAACAAGAATGCAAATAAGGTATACATGACCTCATACTCAAATGCATAGGAATCTCCTAGAAGCACTCTAAGCCATAACAAGGAACACTAAACAACACCAAACATAATTGACACACGTAGGATAACCTAAGCTATATATAGGAAGGTGTCATCATGTACATCTAACCCTTGAGTTTTTTCCTAGCAATTCCTTAATAGATTTTGGCACTCAAGTGACCATACACAGCGCCAATGACCTCTCAAATAGACAGGATCACTAAGGATACTATACCCATCCCCGCAAGGTGGAAAGCATCATCTAATCCTCTATATTAGCATATACTAGGGCTCAAGCATGGGTGAGGCATTAATATTATTAGTTCATACTAGGGCATCCTAATTAGATTAATTATGTTATCACTTGTTACCACTACTTACAATAAGTGAATCCTAGCAGCCACTTGTGTGCTCCAACACTTATTGCAAGCCACCTCCTACTGTACAACTAGGTTACCTACCCTAGGTTCACAAAAGAATAAAATAAAGGTAGATCATAAGTCAAATCGCATCTTGCCCATTCAGGTGCACATAGGTTCTTAATAACCATACAATAATCCACAGTATCATCACAAGACCAAACAATACATCAAAACCGAATTAGGTTGGGTTTAGGAAATCAGGACTATGACATCATCATATAAACACAAACTGACATCACAATAACACCATGTAGAAAGTATAATTTCAAAACCTCTAGATTTATGTCCTAAGGGTCATCTAGCCCAACAATGTTAACATAGGAATAAACAAATTTATAATCCCTAATCATGCAAATTCATTTATCCACTAAAATTACTATCCAACCATAACTAAATATTCCATATTTAGTAAAATGTTAACATTTCTTATAGATCTATTTATAAAAATAACATATAAATACATCTAGGAAATAATTACCAATTTAGCTATAATTATAAAATTCTTAGGTGCGACATAATCATTAATCTACATCGTCCAATAATATCTCTAATTAATTTAATTAGCACCATAAGATTTAATGATTAACACTAGTCCATTTCTAACAATGATAGAATAAATCCCCCCTTGGTTTATAAATTAACAATTATATTAATTTCCCCTATAAAGAAACACAATTCCCTTTTTAGTTCTTATGCCACAATTAACTAATTTTAAATACTAATTTAAAAATTAATAATCAACAAATTTAATATTAATATAAACTAATTTAGCATTAATATAAACTAGTTTAAATATTAATATAAACTAATTAAATATTAATTACAAACTTACTAAATAAAATTTAACTACCATAAAAATTAAACAATAATTAAAAGAACAAATTCAAAAAAAAAAATTAAATAAGCAAAGTTAAATTTTTAATAAACTTTAAAATATATAAAAAAAAAAACCTTACAATGGGGGGTGTCCTCGTGGCCCACTGCTTTTATTGCCCCATCCCGACCTCATTGTGCCGGCAGTCTTGGCTGCTGAGCCGGCTCCTAATGTCGTGCGCATGGGAGGGGGGAGTTGGTGGCCCACACCTCCAATGCCAATAAATTTTAATTTTAATTTTTTTAAATTTTTTTAAAACAATCGCGTTTATTTATAAACCAGTTAAAATACAAAAAAAAATAATTTTTTTTTTTTTAAAATAGAATTCCGAAAATGGAATTTATTTCCTTTCTTTTGTTTTATTCTTTTTTTTTGTCTTTTCTATTTGTTCTTTTCCTTCTTTTCTTTTTTTCACTGGTATGATTTTTTATTTTTTTATTTTTTAATTCTATATTTTTACAGAGAGCCTATTTTTTTTAAACAATAAATTTTCCAAAGGAGTATTTAAGCAAAGGTATTTATTTTTCCTTTCCACTATACTTCTAACTATAGGCACTTTAATTTTTTGTTTTCTAGGAGAACCATAGGAAAAAATTTTACGAAAATTGGTCAGCATAACAATACTATGCTAAATAACAATTTTCTAAAATAATAAGCAAACTAGGGTTTCGAGAACACCCATTTAAACAAGAATTTCAACAACTTCTAATTAACAAAATTTAATCAAAATAAGCACAAAGAAGACACAATTTAACCAAGAATTGGATCACTGAAAGGTTCAAACCCTACCTTAGATCTAATGTAAGAATGGAATGAATTTTGCCTTTGAAGATGATTAAACCTTGGATCTTTCAAGCACACACACAATCACGAATTCCACACAAACTTTTTCCAACATGCATCTACTAGAATCCACAAATCCTCCAGAAACCAAGAACACACAAAGCTTCTCCAAAAATGCTCCCAAAAACCTGTTATCTTCAAATGAGAGAAGAATCCCCCTAAAGAGGATCAACTTCCCCTAATTATGCAAACCCTAATGACAACACACTAGATAACTCCTAAAAGAACTCAACTCCAAAATTGAAAATATTTCTTTAATTATTAATTAAAATATCTAATTACTTGCACAACTCAACTTTGACTTAGTAACCCAAGTTGTATTTTGAATTCAAACTCTAAATTCACTAATGAAATTGCACATGAAATTAATAAAATATTAAAGTAAATACATTAAATATCTAGATAACAATAATCCATGCAACTTAATATTTAATTATTTAATAAATCATAAAAGAATATTTACTCTAATTTCCAATTAAATATTCAATTAAACAGTAATATTCAATAATTGCACTTTAATTAGCCTTTCAATTAAACATAGGTATTTAATTTAATTTTAAATTAATTAAATACCCTATATTCAATAATTAATTGCAATAATATTTAATTAAATAAATAACATGATATAACACACATAATCAAATCAATCACTTGAAATCGAATACAAGCAAAATCAAACATGCTCAAGGAAAGGGATACATGAATTCCTATCAACTACACCAATTCGGTAAGGTAGCCAATACGGATACTTGTCTACTAACTAGGACAATTAGGTTTACGATAAGATTTAGACCTGAAAAATATCTCCCCTCTCTTACCATTGAGATTATTGTGATAGGGCACACTCACTCTTGCCAATTCAGGGAAGACATAGTCTGGTACCTACAAACTTGTCATCACAAAGATGAACATACATGCATATATCATATAGAAAACAATGGTTGAGACTAGGTTATCATGTGGATCTCGCTGAAGCAAGTAACTACGATTATGTCCCATACTATTGCAAGTGCAACAAATAGTAACACAAAACATACAATGATCCATGTTCATATAAATCTAAGGTCAGTATTGTCAAAAAATCATAATCAAAATGAAATCCTAACATATACATAAGCATCATTAAATAACCCTAAATCACATATACACAAAAGATACAACATAATAATAATGGATCAATAACATAATAAAATGTAATACATAAGTATCCTCAAGATCAACTCAAATAACCACACAAACATAAAAATGCCTAAAAGAGTTCGAGATCCAAAAATTGAAAAGAAAACTAAGAGGTGGGTATTACACAAGCCCTTGGATCGACTTTGATCTATGGTGAGTAATAATTTGCTTTTCAATCTGTAACTTCATCTCCTAGGGACACGTGGCAACATGGCACGTTCCCTTGATAGGTAAAAGTCAATCATGTTCATTATGAGGGAAAGCGACAACCTTTAGATTAACCAAGACTTGTACGATGCGTAACAAATTTTATTTAAGGAATTGCAGACTTTGAACTTAGGGAATAATACATGACCACGACGTTAGGACTGACAACTTAATGAGTATGAACATTTTAAAAGGGACCCATTCTAGACATAACCTAAAGTGACAAAAAGTAACTCAAAAATAGAAACCAATTTGACGCTTAGGGTTTTATGACCAAAATCTATACTTTGAAGGATGAGACAAGGGTTTTTGAGAATTTTAGCTAGGTTAAGGGCTTAAAATAGTATTTGGAGAGGAATAAGAACAATTTCAACCATGATTTTAAACCCTTTGAGCACAAGCAAGACAGGAAACTTTAAAATTTTACAAGGCTGACTCAGGAACATGAAATATTACCAACAGTGGCTCTCTCAGGATGCTTAAACACCAGATTATAGCAAGAACCATAGATCTCTAGAAAAGCAGACCAAAACCACACTATTCTAAAACTAGAAACAAACACACAAAAGAATAAAACACTCCTGTATATATGATACATACTGCTGTGCATGGAAAAATGAGATCTAATTGAAGAAATTTTTCAAGAATTGTCCATGCAATGGAAATTTCTATTCTTCATCATCCATATTCCTGAGGAAATATGAATCCTTTCCAAAAATCTGTGAGATGACAAAAGGCCCCATCCATAATGACTCAATTTTTTTATGCTTGCCTTTGTCTTCAGCCTTGGTATTCCATTGGAACACAAAATCACCATGCTAAAACTTTCTTTCATGTGCCCTTCTGTCAAAGAGGTATTTCATTTTTTGCTGCAATTTAACATTTTCCCTCTGACTTTCTCTCCTTATTTTATCCAATTTTACCAATTGAACCATTCTTTCTTCCATAGGCTCAGAGACTTCAATCTCCTCATCTTGGATAAACTTATAAATTGGTAGAAAATTATTGATAGGCATTCTTGATTTAACACCATAAACCAACTCAAAGGGAGACTTTCCAGTGGCCTTTTTGACAATGATTCTGTCTTCCCAAAGGGCAAGTTTTAGCTTCACATGCCAGGCTCTTTTATTACCTTCTAGGGTCTTTTTCAAAATTTGTAAGATACTTTTGTTGTTGGATTCTGCCTGACCATTGGCTTGAGGATGATATGGGGATGAATAAGACATAGCAATTCCCATATTGGAGAAAAAATTAGTATATTATTTAGACCTGAAACACATGGCATAATCCATCACCAACTTGAGGGGGACACCAAATCTGGTGATCACATTGTCCATCAAGAAATCAATGACCACTATGCTTGTTTCTCTTTTGGTTGGAATTGCCTCTACCCATTTTGTGAAATAATCAGTTACCAACAGAATCCAACTATGGCCTCCACTTGATTTTTATCAAATTCTCCTATGAAGTCAATTCCCCGCATAGCAAAGGGGGCTTCTGCCACTAAATGATTCAATAGTAAGGCTCTTGAATACTTCATTTTGCTTGAGAATATTTGGTATGGCTCATATTTTCTGACCAAAGTGTAAGAATCTTGGAACAAACAAGGCCGATAGTATCCAGCTCTCAGAATTTTATGAGCTATTGATCTGGTAGAATAGTACCCTACACACATTCCAGCATGCATTTCCTTCAACATATTCTCTGATTGACCTTTGTTAAGACATAACAACAGGATCATATCTTTGTTTTTCCAAAACAAATCACCATGTAATAAAACATATTTCTGAGCTTATAATATTAAACTCCTCCTTTGGTTATCACTTAGATTATCTGGACCTAGCATTTTTAAAAAAATATACAATATTGGCATACCAAGGTTGCATTTCCATACTTGTTAGGAAATTCCCATTTGTATCAGCATTGTTGACTTGAACTAGGCCAAAAAAAATTTTTGTCATCAGTTTTCCCAATCCTAGCCCTCTCACAAAATTTGTGATATGGATGTCCAAATCAAACGCCTGAACTTTGTTTATCCATTTGCATCTTTTCCCTGTTACCTCATTTTGAACAAATATGTCCTTGACAGCAACATGAGGAACATAAGCATTTACCTTGACACATACCAAATATGGCCTGAAAGCCTTGACTGCCTTTACCAAAGCATAAGCCTATTTCTCCATCCACTGATAGTTCAACTTAGCTGATTGCCATGACTTGCTAAAAAATGCAATGGGATGTTCAAATCCCTCACCATCCTTTTGCAATAGGACTGTTGCAATAGTATGGAAGGAAGAAAAAGTGAACAGAGAAAAGGGCTTGTTATAATCAGCGGACACTGGGACTGGTGCTTCTTGTATATATTGTTTTATTTTTTCAAAGGCTAACTGTGCCTCTTGGTCCCATTCAAACTTTACATTTTTGTTTAGCAACTTGACAATGGGTTTAACCAATTTTGTAAAGTTGGCAATAAATCTCGTGACAAAATTAATATTCCCTAGAAATGATTGTATACCTTTTAGGTTTTTTGGAGCAAGTACCCTTTGAATGGCTTCAACTCTTTCAGGATCTATCCTTACTCCCTCCTTTGACACTATGTGGCCCAAAAGTTTCCCCTCAGTAACAACAAAGTGACACTTTTTTTGGTTCAGAGACACCCCATATTCCAATGCTTTTATCATCACTTTCTCCAAGTGGTTGTAGTGATCTTCTGCCCTTTTTGAAAAAGCTATTAAATCATCTTGGTATACTACCATCAAAACATCTATAAGATCTTTGAAAGCCACATCCATGGCCCTTTGAAAAGTTGCACCATCATTTTTCAAACCAAATGGCATGCGATAATACACATAAGTGACCAAGGAGTAGTAATTGTTGTTTTGAATTGCTTAGATTCTTTGACTAGCACCTGATTATACCCTGAGAACCCATCCATCATACACAACAAGTTATATCCAGTGACTTTATGCAACATAGCCTCCATATTGGGAAGCCCATAGTTATTCTTTAATGAGGCCACATTTAGGTTTCTAAAATCAACACACAATCTTATGTCCCCATTATTCTTTCTTACAGGGACTAAGTTAGAAACCCATGATGAATGTCTTATTGGCTGAATTATACATGCATCTCTTAGTTTCATCAATTCTGCCTGCATTTTGGTAGCTAGCAATGGATTAATGGGCCTTTTTTTTCCTAAATGGTTTTATACCCTCTTTTAGAGGGATGTCATGCTGGAATAGGTATGTTCTATAAGTTTTCAAATCCTCTTAAGACTAGGCAAATACATGCTTGTACCTTTTTCAGCAATCTTATCAAATTTAGTCTCACATGGCTATCCAACTTTTTACCAATATAGACCAGTTGGGGAGATGTTTCAGATCCCAAGTTAACTTATTTTAAATCCTCTACCTTTGCATTGGATTTCGAGTCAGATAATTTTCATTTATGTTGAACATGCCTTCCAACTCAACCAACCCTCTGGGAATGTGATTAGTAGCCAACTAGATAACTTCTTGGTCAAATATATATTCCTTATCATCCACAACTGTTACTAAAGATTCACAATCAATTTTCTAACCATCATATTGATCTAAACATTGAATAAACCTAAGGATATCATCATCATCCTCAAATACTTTCCAATTATGAATATTGTCAGGGACTACAAGTCTACTTTATTTTTACCACAAACATAGGATATTGAAGGAATCAAAGAATTCTATCCTATCCCAGACTGCATACTTATACAATTTTAATCTGTCATCTTTGGCAACATAATGTTCCCTTATCTAAGATATAATTAATTGAGAATCCCCATGAACTTTCAAAAATTTAATACCATGCTTGATAGAAATATCCGTTCCCAAGATTAAGGCTTCATACTCAGCAGTATTATTTGTACAATGAAAAGTTAGCAAGAAGGAATACTTGAAAGTGATACCTAATGGGGAAATAAACAAAAATCCTTCTACTGATCCTTCTTTAGAGAATCTTCCATCAAAGTACATTCACCATAGTCCATCTTGTTGCAGCAATAATTCATCCACAATTGGGTTAGTATTCCTTAATTGGGTCTTAATCTCTTCCACAGTAAATTTTTCTATATCAACATCTATACAAAAATTTAGTTGGTCAAGTAGAGCCACCTCCACCATGAAAGATGACCAGGGCTCTCTGTACAACTTGACCTCATTTCCATTTACAGGGATAGTTACATAGGATAAATCTAATTGCATTTTTCCACCAACTGCTACTGCCCACTACCTTGACAGAAGCATACCATAATATGGTTTAGTGTCAACAACTACTATATCCATTCTGTAAGTTGCTTCGGAAAAAGAAGCAATTTTCACTTCATTATCTTTTAGTGTTCCTATCATAGGAACTTCCATGTTGTCCATAGAATAGAAACTTCCAGTAGATGTGGTGACTTGAAGGCCCAATTCCTTCATGAAATGATAAGACATTACATTTGCTGTAGGTGAAGAATCAATCATGCAATTTTTTACTAAGAAACTATTATAAACCATTAAGGTGACATAAAAAGGGTCAACAGATAGTGGTTCTTGGGTGATTATATTTCCAATGTAGATATTGGAAAATTCTTGGCTTTTTTTTCCTTTTATTTGTGGATTTTCCACTCTACTATCATTTGATGTCAAAGGTATTTTTTCTTGGTTGGGAACAGATACATCAGCTATCCCTCTTAAAAGTGCCAAAGCAACTTCTTTATGTTCCTTTCTTTTCAGCATTTCCATGAGTGGGAGTGAAACCTTCATTTGAGTCAGGGCATGTCTCATGTCAAAAAGGGGCAGTTCAAAGGACATATCACTCAGTTTTCTACTCTTTTTAGATTTATCATTGGGTATTAGTTCCTCTTTTTCTTCTTCCTTTTCAAAATGATCAAAACAAGGTCATGCTTGTCTTTCATGCTTTTCACCTTTATTTTACTTAACATGAGAATCCTTAGTAAATTGAGGTGAATCCTTTCTGACATAGACAGGGGTAGACTTGCCTAGAGCTGGTTGCACTATTCTATTTCTAGGGTTATATGCATTTATGGCTTGATTAATTGTTGCAACAGTCAAAGACCTCTTTTCCAAATCAGTAGAAGTTTTAAAATGAGAATGTGAGTTGTCACTTCCCACTATATTTATAATTGCTTGTGAGACACTGTCAACCTGATCTCTTTGATAGGGTGGATTCTGTGATTGATACTTTAATAAAGAATTGTCTTCAGTACACAAATTATTAGAAGATGAGCCAATGTCAAAAAACCATGGGTATGGTTTATTTACTATGAACATATTTATGGCAGGGCCTTCTTGTTCCCTTTCTTCTGTTTAATCAAATAAAGCCTAGGCTACAACACACTGATAGGAAGAATGTGGCATATTGAAAGCATCACACCAGGGAGTGTTCTCAACATAGTTGACACTATTCCTTTTCAGGGGATCTGGGGTTTCTTTGGCTTTTGGGTTATCTTGTCCATCAACGACTGGTTTGCTATTGTTGCAATTTTTTTATAAGGGTATTCTCTCAGGTTAGGTTGTTTATCAAACCTTTGGTTAGTGTACTTATTATCACAGTACCCTCCCCTATCATTTTATCCATTTTGGCAGAAAGGTCTTTCACTGCACTCACTAGTTTATCTATTGTATCATCTTCTTTGACATTTTTGTTGGCTGATCCCTTTTCCTTCCAAAGTTTACTATCTTCCCTCTTCCCCAATTTTCTTGATGCTCTTCTTTTACTTTCAATATCAATAGATATCTTATAAGCATCCCTTAAAGTATTTGGGTTCTTATCTCTGAGTAGATCTATAAGACATTTTTCCATCTGCAACATTGATATAGGTAGTAAGACATATTTCCTCATCTAACCTCAAGACTTGGAAAAGTTTATTCATGGCCTTTTTAAATCTACTCTTAAAATCAGCCATACTCTCATTAGGGAAATTTCACATATTCATCCCAAGATGCAATGCTATCATTAGGTAAATTTCTGAACCAATCCCTAGCATCTTCTATTAATGACTGAACAAAAGGCTTCATAATGACATCCTCATTTTCAATTTCAAAGTCAGTTATCTTATCACTAAAAGCTTTTAGTTTCTCTTCACAAGTAACAACATTATTTACTATGAACTTGGGGATTTTGTCTCTTACCTCATTGGGGATAACATTAGGGTGACCAGGAATGCCTTCAAAGAAGAGACCTTTACATCTGTTCATGTGGACAGGTCTCCTTTGGAAATTTCCAAGCACATTGTTGCCACTTGGTCTAGTAGCTCCTCCTTGATTTTGAATGGGTGGGGGAACACTTTATTTGAGGTTGGAGACTTGAATGGCTAGGCCAGAACCAACATGTTGAGCATTTTCATTTGAGCTAGAGTTTTTAACATTTGAATTCAAACCAGAAGGTTGCACTTTAGGATCAGCTCCTTGATTACTTGGGATTGGTCTAGCAGATTGCTTGTATTGTTGTGTCCCATGATCAACTAGCATAGAGCTACTTGCAGAGGTGTTAGTAGTAGCATGTAGAAAATCTATCTTCATTCTCATATCAGCTACATCAGCCTCTAATTCTAACTTCTCTAGTTGTTTAGCTAAATCCTCTTTAGCTTTTCTAGCTTGTTCTAGCTCAAGATCAACTTGAGATGCTCCTATAGGAATGGTCAATTTTTGTTTGGGTTCCTCTATATTCACACCAAAAACCTTTTGCTTACCTTTTTTTGGGCCATCTTTAGTATTTGTCTTAAGTTTAGCATTGTTTTCAATCTCATATGGGAACAATTGTCTGATGACAGGCCCTTCTTTCTCAAATTCATCCTTGTAAGGATTTGAGATTTTATTTGGGGCTTTGTTCCTCAGATCATCAAGGTGATAAATTTTTTTTGGATTAAAACCTTTAACCTCTTGACTTAGGATTTTAGCCTTGAGGTCATTTCTTCTATTCTCAGCCAAGAGTTCTTCTCTTTCTACTAGTAAGTCATATAGCTTTTGTCCATGTTTCTTCTCTGCTTTTGCTATTTCCTTTTCTTGTTCCTTTTTACTTTTTCTTAAAGCCATAACCTCATCTTGCAACTTATCAGAATCATATGAGGTTTTTTCAGTATTAGAAGTCTCTTATGGTGGAGCAAGATTTTCTTCTATAGGGAAGAAACCTATATCAGTATTTTCTCCATCTCTGAAGGGATCAAAGTTGGCATTAGCTCTATAAGTGTCAATTGGTCCCATGGGTCCTGCATCTTTAGATGAAGATGAATTTCTTTCTGGAGCAGGTGTCTCCATCCTTCCCTTAGAGGTATGTTGGGAATCAAGTTTTGATGTAGCTCTCTTGGACCATTGTTTCCTTTGAGGTGTATGGAGCTCTTCTCCAACATCTTTCTCGAGATTTTCTCTAAAATAAGATCTAGTATTCCTTTGTTGACTCATCTTTCAGAAATAGACAAATATATTCAACACATTTAATGTGCAACACTAGAGTACACAGAGGTTAGAGTCACCACCTCTTTTCAGAGGAAAACTATATTAAGATGATTGAGAAACTTGTCCTAACTTAAGCTTTCTCTTAGAGAAATAAGTCCAAATGAAACTTGAAAGCAATGTTTCTTGACAATTCCTCACTTGGTAATTTCAAGAAAATGATTCTTCATTGTTTGTATCACTGCAATTCTTCTCCACCTAGTTTATTTTATTTGAAGAACAAATACAAAATTAGATTAGGGGCTTTATAATTACCAGTCACTCCATTTGAGACAAGATATGTATCATTTTCAGGACCAAAACTTTCAAACAGTGTGCAACGGAAGATAAGTGGAATAAAATTTCTTTAATGATTATGAAGAACAATAGAATTTTTCTCAATATTGCAAGGACTAAATATTTCATGAACATGACTCTAGAACATTAAACTATCCCTAGCAGAGTCACCAGTTTGTTAGATCTTTTTCTTGTAGAATCAGTATACTGTAGTAAATGCTTGATTGTTTGGTTCCCAATTCAGATACATATAAGGAAAAGGGACAATTAACAAGGATAAAATTCCTTTTGTACACTTTGGGTTCCACAAACCTAGGTGGGTGCACCTTTAACATATCACTAAATTTTGGCAAATCTGATAGTGGATCAAGGATTCACAATCCTTCTTCTTTTTGGCCACTTGGCTTAGGAAGGATAACCTATTGATTCTCTCTTCAAGGAATCACTATAATGAATTGTAATTCTCAATATAATTATCTAAAAATGTGTCTTCTTAGATAAAAAAAAGTAAAATATTATTCAATATTTGATTGATTTGATGATAACAACTACTTATCAGAACTTGACCAGTGCCTAATCCTGGGCCATAGAGTCACTAAGAAACACACATTCACTAAACATAATTAATTGAAATACAAGAAAAACTTTAGATAAACTTCCTTACAGACTATCCTTTCACTCTCAAACCCCTGTATCAAATTCTTGCATAAACCCTTACCCCCTATAGCTATTTACAAGATTTAAACCCTCCTTTAAAGAAACTCACAAATAATAACATAGTTATCTTATAACTAGTATATCTAAAATGCCTTATAGATTAAACATAAAAGAGTTGAATGAAAATGCAAAAAGACATCAATGAGTTGAGACTGGAAATTCCATTGTATTTTTATTAATGATCTTGATTTCAATACATCAAAATTGACTCAAAGCTTAAAAACTTAGACACCATTCAAAAGTCTACCTTGGAACTTTGATTTTACCATCCTTTACAATATTTTATAATTTTATACTTATAGACAACATTATTCATCTTGGAATCCTTAAATATCAAGGATGCAACAAGTTTCAGATGACTAAGCTAAAGGACAAAACTCAAGAATATGATAGGACAAAATAAAAAGTGGACACAAAAACCACTTTTGATACAAGATATTATAACTAATTCATTGTCCTATGGCTGCATGGTGATTACATTTTTCTTTTATTTTCTAGGGGAAAACCATTTGGAATCCATTGCCTTTGATGCTGGTGATATATGATCTCCACTTTCAACTGTATCAACTGCTCTATTGGGCTTCATCATCCACCTGCATATCATCACCTTCCCCAGGATTAACTATTGTGTACCTGTCTTTCCAAGAATTGTACACCTTATCACTTGGCCAAATAAAGCCAAGGACTTTGTCTTTTCTATTATTGATCTCCTTCCAAGTGGCATGTGCTTTCTCAATCTCATCTATCCAAAATGCAAAAAAATGATCTAGCTTTTCCCACTATCTCAATTGTCTAAGAAAAAATAAGTGTACTTTCCAAGGTTAATATGCTGTTAGTTCTAACTACCACTGCTTTATTCATTTGTCGATGCCACAACATCTCATCTTTGATATTTCCATTCTTTCTGACAAGATTCAAGAACATCTCATACCTATCTTGTGAATATTCTTTTTTCAAGGCCATCACTTTTCTAACAACAATGTCTCTCCTTATGTCCATGTCCAAGAGTAATTTGACATATTTTTGAGTGCCAGTCGAGTCTGTGTCAACATCATTATTCTTCTTGCAAATGGTGTGGAAGAATTTTGATTCCCCTGCCTTTCCTTTCCACTTACTCACCAACTAGTCCAACTTGTCTTTGTTTATATTTTATTCATTTATAATGTTGACAATTTTCTTACCTTGAGCATATATGGAAGTAGGTACTACTTCATGTGTACAATACATGAGAGCACTGTGTATCTTATCTACATATTTCTATTTTACCCATGCCTCTGCTTCTCTAAAGATTGTAGACTACTCCACCCACTCTTTCTTTTTCCTTTCAACATCTGCTCTTGCAACTTTTAGCATGGCCTTTTCTTTTTCAAGCTCTTCTATTGTGGAAGAAGTAGATGGTGCAGGGGAATGAGGTTAAGTGATAATAGGGCTTGATGATGAAGGTTGATGAGGATCTTGAGTGATCATCCTCTGAGGTACAAACTAAGTTGTTTGTCTTCCCTCTAGGAAAGCAATTATGTTATCTTTCTCAATTGACTTGATCTTCTAAACGTTGTAGGCCTTCATGACCATTTCAAATTTCTCTGTTAGCTTCTTGAATGCTTCCTCCTTCATTTTTTCTACCTTCAAGATTAATTTTGCAGTTTGTAGAGTAAGGTTAGTTGTATCGACACTTGATGTATCCAAAACTCTTTTCACAATGAGGCTTCTTGCCTGCTCAGCATGATCATCCTTGTCAAATATCCTAAGGTTCTTCTTTCTTGTATGCCACATTACAAGGGCTCCATGATCTTTGCTAAATTTTACCCCTTTTGATGCTTGGTTTTCCTATGCTTCATTTGCATAGATAGTTTTTGTCTCTTTTCTTACAGCATCAAAAACAATGACATCTGCAATATCCCATTCTGGGAGTATCAACACTCCCTCCTTCTTCACTAATGCCCTTCCTTCTTCAAGAGTTATTTTCTCAAACCTGGAAATCATTTCCTATTTGATTTCATTTTCAATTTCCTCCTTGTCTCTAGCAGGTTTTTCTTCTTGTTTCTTCTGGCATTTACTTTTGAATTCATCAAGGTGAATTCTCCATAAAAACTCCAAGAATTCCCTACCCTTGACAAACTTTTCATCAGATAGAAATTCATTGTTGGCTTGTTGAGTTAAGGGATCTAGTTCCTACCCAGCATATTCTGCAATAGTTAAGTCTAGTGAAGCATGCTTTGGGTCCTCAGGCATCCCTTCTTGTAACTCTTGGGTTGTGATAATGATTTGTCCAACATCTCCCATCTATAGCAACTACTCTTCTACTATTTGTTCATCAACATATAAAGGATATTGGGAAGGGGAATATAGATTCTCCTGTTGTTTTTGTTCTTCTCCCTCCAATCTTTGCCTTTTGGGGGATGGGAATGCTTGAGCATGGGGGGCTAGTGGTATTTTCCCCTTTGGATCTAGGTTCTTCTCATTTTGGGGCAATACTATAATATACCCCCTCCTCTGGTAAACCACATATTTCCTTGGGGGAACATTTCTTCATGGAGCTACTCTGCTCATCATTGCCTTTTCCTTTCTGGCTCTGTCTGCAATATATTGGTTCTCTTCTAATTTAGTGCTTGCATAATATCTTCAAATGTTTCCATTAAGGATGTTATCTTTTTGGCCCAAGGATGGAAATCTTTCAAAGGGTCATACAACTTGTCAAAATGTTGTACAAAGTCTATGCTCTTTTTGTACGCTAGCCATTTCTCCTTCTTTATTTCTTTTTCTATCCATTTAAATCCATTCATGATTATGTATTTAGGGAAATTGAATTGATGATTTAGCACCAACCACTTTTTCTTTTCTCTAAACATATCTTTGCTAAAGGCCTCAGGGTTAGCACATCTTGAGATCATGGTGCTCAACTGGTAAGGGGCCATATATTTGTCTAGGTGTCTTCACCCTCCCTTTGTTATAATGAATTGATGTGTTTCTGTGATTATAGGAAAAATAGTTCCTTTTCCTCTTCTTGTCTGAGCTTCCTCCTGAAGATGCCCAATCTATCTAATTATTTCTGCCAATCCCAATTTGACAAGCACTCTGTAAGGAAATATATAAGGGATCCCCCTAAAGCCATAAACTTTGAAAACTATAGACACTGGGTAGAGAATGACATCTCCCCAATTGTGTACTATTTTTAGCTCAGGGCTATACTCTTTAGGCCTCAATAGTTGTAAAAGTGTTAGAGGCATCCTGGGATCATCATTTAGTAATAGTTCTCTGATCATAGTAGCAAAACATTTATCAAAATTGATATAGTTTGCATCTTTGTTGTCCCATTATATGTCAGCATTTCAGAGTTGTAGTGGAATTTCCTCATCATCTTTAACCCTAGTCAATTCCATTTCCTTTTCAAAATAATCTGCCCCTTTGTATAAGAACACATGCAGAAACAAGGAATACCATGTAAAATGTCTAGTTACCTTTCTATTTTGGATTCCAATCAATCCTTCATGTAACAAATCTGCAAATAAGGAGAAAATTTGAAAATTACAGCCAAATGGGGGTGCAATATCTGTACCATCATAAACATGTAATGCATAGGCATTTCTTTCTCTTCATCATCCCCACAAATCTGCCACAAAGCTCTATAAGTTCCTACAGCCCTTGGGGTGAAATAATCCAATTTGAAAGGCTCCTTAGTTCTCGGCCCTACCATGATCAGGTCTCCAATTTTATTTAAGTATTCCTTTAATGGTCCATTTATGAGATAATCCTTTTGTGCATCATATACTTGAGTGAACTCCTTGAAGTCAATTCTATCCATTTGAGTATCTTCTTCACTCAGTTTGAATACTTTCATGATTTCTTCTATGGTTATATTTACCAGAACTTGTCCATTCTTGTCCCTAATTACCTTGGATATAGTATCATATTTATCTGCAATTTGCATAAGCATATTAACATCCATGAAGACCCCAGGCACAACTAACTTACCTACATAAAATTCCCACACATTATTGTTGGGATAAGAAGCATCTCTTTGGCCAAACAATACTTTGAACAAACCCAAACTAGTTATACCTATACTGGCATCCCTAGCCCATTGTCCTAGGTCGTACAAACGCTCACCAATTTTTAATTGTGGGCTCTTAGGGACCAACTCTTTGATCTGTGTAGAATCATTTGTAGACCTAGTTAACTGCTGTGGAAAGTCATCACATACATTTATGTCTTGGTATTTTACATGACCTTTGAATTCTCTTCTAGGCGCCATTTTGAAATTAAAACTTTATAGTCTAATTATTCAACAATTTTACAAAATAAAGTAATTTCCAGCCCTAATGATCATTCAAAATTTAAAACTCAGACAAAACTTGCACGAGAAATTTACCCATTCTGCAAATATCGTGGATGTTGAAAATGCGATCACTGCAACTTCTTTTTCTCCGCAAACTTAATAGTTATGATAAGCAATGGTTGAATAATCGAACACATAACAATCCCATCATTCTCTAAGCATTAAATTCTTTACTGTGGAAGCACACATTCCCCATTACTTTGCCAAAGTTCAAACTCTCACGGCTAATGGTTTTGAGATGTTAAAATAACAACTTTGAAAAAGGGTCGTTGATCCATACATCTTTTACTTGCATTAGATGTTTCATAGTAGATATTTTTATAACATTCATCTCTGCAGACATGTGGTAGCATGTCGTCATCCCTTGATGGCTAACTTTCAGTCACTTTTCATCACAGGCTTTGTGCATACCATTGGATCTTCTCAGATATGCTATCTTTTTACCTTACTTAACACAGACAAAGGGTCCCAGCACTTAGGACATGTGTCATCTCATCGCATTCCCTTGACTAAAATTCAATCACTTTACCTTTCCACCTTTGCGCCAACTTATCTGTTGATGTTTATAGCTTCGATCAGATAAAATGATCTTAATATTGAACTAAATAAACATCATTAAATTGATAATATTATTATGAGATAAATTTATTCTATATCATATGTATATTAATATATATACAGAAAACAATACAAGTCTCATTCATGCAATTAATATAATTGATATATTGATTATTATTAGTAATAAATATATTCATATATATTGTAATTAAATATATATTATATATATTGAGATTATATATATACATATATATATTGAATTTTGAAAAGAAAATTAAAAGTCATATATCCTAATCTAAAATTTAACATGGTATCAGAGCCAGGTTCCTTCGTCAAATCCTAAACCACTTGAAGGAAGATCCGATTAGATTGAAGGAAGACCAAAATTAGATTTTTGGAAATCTCGTACCTGCAGAATGGAAAATGGATTGAGACTCGAAGATAGACTTGAAGGTGCCTCTGATTTTGAATCATGGAAACTTTTAATAATGTTAGTGCTAAGGAAAATGAGCTAAAGACAGTTATAGAAAATCCTTGTAAACCTGATGGAAAAGATGAGCTGATTAAGTGGGAAAAAGACAATACTAGAGTAATGGAATTATTAGTGGATGGAGTGAAAAATCATCTACTACCTGTGATCACCAAGTTAGACTCTTCTTATGATATGCTCAAAACCTTGGAAAATATGTTTGAGATCAACAACACGAGAAGAATTCTTATCCTTAAAAATCAACTCTCTACTATTAAAATGAATAGAGGAGAAACCATCACCTCATACTTTATGAGGATAACTGAATTGAGAAATCAACTCTCTACTATTGGTCACATATGTGATAGTAAGGAGTTAACTATGATAACTMTRAATGGGCTCCCTATTTCATGGGAAAACTTTAGRCAAGGAKTAAGTGCTCGCRCCAAACTTCCCAAATTTGATCGACTAAAAGCTGATTGCATTCAAGAAGAGTATAACCTAAAATCTAGAGGAATCATGGACTCCACTAATGAAGATGTTCAGGCTCTCATCACTAGTTCAAAAAGGAAAAAGGGCAAGAATTCATATGATCAACAACCATTCAAGAAACCTAGAGATGCCTCTACAATACAATGTTTTAGATGCGACAAATATGGTCACACTACAAGAAAGTGTCCTGACAGACTTAGAATGCAAGCTTCCCTTGCTAAAGTAAATACTTCAAATGTATGTTCAGAGAAATATGTATCCTAAAAGAAATTCAAGATACCTTATGATTGAGAGGGAGTTCAATGATAAAGAACACTTCTGAGGTGAAACTTGACATTTTTGTTTATTAATATATTAATGTTATTTTATAACTATATGGGCCCTGTGTAAATCATAAGGAAGTGACAACTTCCAAATGATTTTCACTTGTATATGTTAAAGTTATTGAAAGGTGATGATCTTACAATAACTTTATTTTCTATCTGTGATAGGAATGTGTGGATAGAATCGCCAATTGAGGCAATCCACATTAAAGCTCATGAGTTTGTGGATTGAATCACCAATAGAGGCAATCCACATGAGAGCTTATGGATAGAATCGTCAATTGAGGCAATCCACACATTAAAGCTTGTGATTTTGTGGATCGAATCACCGATAGAGGCAATCCACACAAGAGCTTGTGGATAGAATCACTGATTGATGCAATCCAAAAAATTAAGCTCGTGAGTTTTTGGATCAAATTTTTGATAGAGGCAATCCACATGAGAGCTTGTGGATAGAATCATCGATTGAGGCAATCCATACAATGAAGCTCGTGACTTGTGGATCGAATCGCCAATTGAGGCAATCCACACACGAGCTTGTGGATCGAATCACCGATTGAGGCAATCCACATAATGAAGCTCATGAGTTTTTGGATCAAATCACTGATAGAGGCAATCCACACGAGAGCTTGTGGATAGAATCACTGATTGAGGCAATCCACACCCTGAAGCTCGTGACTTGTGGATCGAATCGCCGATTGAGGAAATCCACACAAGAGCTTGTGGATCGAATCGCCGATTGAGGAAACCCACACGAGAGCTTGTGGATTGAATTTCCGATGGAGGCAATCCACCTGAGAGCTATGGATAGAATCGCCGATGGAGGCAATCCACTTGAAATTATTGTGATGTGTATTTTATCTTCCCTAGCTAAGAGGGAGTGTTGATGTTTCTAGCTTCGATAAGATAAAATGATCTTAATATTGAACTAAATAAACATGATTAAATTGATAATATTATTATGAGATAATATTATTCTATATCATATGTATATTAATATATATACATAAAACAATACAAGTCTCATTCATGCAATTAATATAATTGATATATTGATTATTATTAGTAATAAATATATTCATTTATATTGTAATTAAATATATATTATATATATTGAGATTATATATATACATATATATATATTGAATTTTGAAAAGAAAATTAAAAGTCATATATCCTAATCTAAAATTTAACATTATCACTTTATCTTTCATTTGAGGCTTTGCATTGGCTGTTGGTCTTTTCTAATCTATGGCACCTTTACCTAACTAGCCTTTAGTAACCGCAGTCTGCAACTTGCCTAGATGGACACACATCATCATGGCACAATCCCTTAAAGGTTATTTTTCAGTCATCTTATCATCATGGGTGACTGCCAGCCGTCAGATCTTCTTGAAGATGCTACGTATTTACTTAAGACTTTAATTATTTACCGAACCCACCAGACTCCACATGGCAGCATGGCGTAATCCCTTAATGAATATTGTGTGCACATCTTGCCTATAAGTCTTTGAGCTAGCCATTGGATATTTTATGATATGCATTTGACTTAACTTCACCTACTCATTCATATTTGGGCCCACTGAGGACACGCGTCACCACGACACGATCCCTTACTGAGTAACACAACAACATATTTGGTGTAAGATTTTGTGCCAGCCATTAGATTAGATCCAACTTGTCCTCCATTTAGCCTTACCTTCATGATGACACCCTATCCCACCTGGGACATGCATCACCATGAAGCAATCCCTTAATGTTATTCTTCATTCATCTTTCATCTTTTGGCAAAGCATGAGCCCTCAGATCGACTTTGATCTACGGTGAGTAACAATTTTCTTTTCAATCTGCAACTTCGTCTCCCAGAGACAAGTGACAACATGGCGTGTTCCCTTGATAGGTAAAGGTAAATCATCTTCATTATGAGGGAAATAGACAACCTTTAGATTAACCAAGACTTGCACGACACATAATGAATTTTATTTAAGCAATTACGAACTTTAAAGTTAGGGAATAATAAATGACCACTACGTTAGGACCAACAACTTAATGAGTATGAACATTTTAAAAGGTACCCATTCTAGACATAAACCAATTCAACGCTTAGGGTTTTATGACCAAAATTTATACTTTAAAGGATGAGACAAGGGTTTTTGGGCATTTTAGCAAGGTTAAGGGCTTAAAACAATATTTACAAAGGAATAAGAACAATTTCAACCATGATTTTAAACCCTTTGAGTACAAGCAAGACATGAAACTTCAAAATTTTACAAGGCTGACCTAGGAACATGAATATTACCAATAGGTCCAACCTTTGACCAGGTCACTGTACTTATTGCATTGTAAAGATCAACTCCTAACAGGGTTGTAAGATCTTCTAACATGGATCATTATACTTTAGTGTAGATCTTGGTGGGTGCTAATTCCCACCAGGGTTTTCCCTATTTTGGGTTTCCTTGTAACCAAAATTGTGGTGTTTTATTCTATGTTATCTTATTATGTTTATTCTTAATGTTATTTTTTATTTAAGTGGGTAAAGAATTGAATCTAGTAGATAACTGATTCACTCCCCCCCACCCTCTCAGTTATCTCTTGGGACTATTCCTAACAATCAGTATCAGAGCCAAGTTCCTTGGTGAGAAAGCTTAACAACTTAAGGTAGATCAAATGGCATACTTTAGAAAAGAGAGTCCTAAGTTTGATGGAGAGAATTATCTTGACTGGAAGAGCAAAATGATAACACACCTATAGTGAATTGGTTTTGAGATCTATGAGGTAGCTACTCATGTAATTTATGTTCCTACTTTGAAAGATCTTACAGAAGAAGATTCTACTATTAAACAAAAGGAAGTGTTCACGCAAAATTTAATTTCCAAAGAAGCCCTTATAAGTGCCTTATCTAATAGTGAATTTTTTGAGATTAAGAAAGTAGATAAAGCCTATTCAATATGGAAGTACCTAGAAGACATGTTTGAAGGAGACATCCAAGAAAATAATGTGAATAGAAAAACATGGAAGAAGAGATACAACAATTTAGAGATGCTACCTGAAGAAAAAATAAGAGCTTATAATCAGAGGATTAATGAAGCAATTTCAGGAATCAGAAACAATGGTGGAGAAATTTTGGAGGAAGACTTAATGGAAAAATTGATGACTACACTGACAACAGATTATGAGAGAAAGATAAAAATCTTGGATGAGAATATGCAATTCTCAAAAGACTTCAAAATAGAAACCTTGATCAACAAAATTTCAGCGTTTGAGATATCAAGATTGAAGATAGAACCTAAAATTGAAACATCCTTCAAAGCCTCAATCCATGGTAAGAAATATTTGAGAACTTCTAGTAATATTAAGAAAGAAGAAGAGGATAAAGAACTAGAAGAAATAATTTCTATGATTTCTAAGAAAGAAAGGAAAGGAAAAGGAAAATATGAAGGAAAGTTACCATTCAAATGTTTTTCATGTAACAAAGTTGGTCATTTTGCATCCAAGTGTCCTACAAGAGTCAAGAAGTTCTGAACAGATTACAAGCCTAAATATACAAAGGAATGCTACTATGTTTAAGATAGTGTGACTGGTGATGATTCGGGAGAAGATGAAATTGGATTAATTGCAATTGAAGATATTGAAAAAATGTTTGATGAAATGGACATTGAAGATGAAAAGAAAGCACATGAATCGACACTAGTTTCCCAAGCAGACGTCAGAACAGACTGGATCATTGATAGTGAGTGTTCACATCATATGAGAGGAGAAAAATATATATTTGTATATCTAGATAAGTACAAAGGTGGCATGGTTAGATTTGGAGATAACACTCCTAAACCTATCATAGGTAGAGGTGCTATCACTCTAGATGGAAAGAACAAAAAAAATGATGTTCTGTATGTTGATGGTTTACATCATAACTTACTAAGTGTTGGAAAGTTTCTTGATAAAGGATATCAGTTGGAATTCAAAAACAACAATTCTATCACTAATAACAAAGAAGAGACATGATTACATCAGGTTCAAAAACCAAAGGTAATGTATTTCAGCTCAACTCCGAAGTAAGTTGTTTTGTTGCAAAAGTGGATGACAGTTGGTTATGGCACAAAAGACTTTGTCATGTCAATTTTGAAAATATAGTAAAGATAAGCAATGTAAAGGCAGTAAGAGACCTTCCTAGTATTGCAATACTAGTAGATACTATGTGAAGGGAATGCGTGATGGGAAAGCATGTGAGGAACTCATTTAGAAGCAAACTGAACTTCGCAGAAAAAAAATAGATCTAGTGCATACAAACTTATGTGGACCTACTCAAACAAGATCATACTATGGTGAAAGGTATTTTATTTTTTTTGTCGATGATTTCTCCAGAATGATGTGGGTTGGGTTCTTGAAAGATAAATCTAAATATTTTGAGAAGTTCAAAATATTCAAAGCTAAAGTTGAAAATGAGTCTAGATTAAAGATAAAGTGTCTAAGAACTGATAGAGGAGGAGAATTCACCTCTGACAAGTTTCTTAATTACTGTGAAGAAAATTGGATCAAATGATAGCTAAGTGCACCTAGAACCCCTCAGCGGAATGGAATTGCAAAGAGGAGAACAAGATCATACTTGATCATACTTGACACAATGTGCACTACCATGATTGAAGGAAAAGTTGCACACACCTATTGGAGAGAAGCAATCAATACAACAGTCTATACTATCAACAAAATTCAACTAAGGCCAGACATAGACAAGACACCTTATGAAATTTGGTTTGCAAATGTGCCTACAATAAAATACTTCAGAATCTTTGGAAGCAAGTGTTACAGCAAGAGAGATGATGGTGTTTCTAAGTTTGATGCTAGAAGCGATGAAGGTATTTTTCTTGGTTACTCTACTAAGAGAAAATCTTACAAATGTTTTAACTTGAGGTTGAAGAAAATAATTTAAAGTGCACATGTGAAGATTGATGAGAAGTTCATGATTCAAGAGATATAATATGATTATGCACCTATGATTGAAGATGAACCTAGACCTATTAGTAAAGAAATAGTTATTGAAAATATGTTTGATTGTATTGATGTATCACACAATAACCCTGAACCAAGTGAAGATGAATCAAAAATTACAGATGAGATTGTCACACCTAAAATTCCAAAATACACATCTAGATACCATTCAAAAAAATATATCATTGGAGATCAGAGTAGTAAAGTTTTGATAAGATCTAAAGCAAAAGGTTTAACCATTGATGAAGAGGTATGTCTACTTTCACAAATTGAACCCTTAAGTGTTGAAGATTCTTGTAATGATTCAGATTGGAAAAATGCAATGCAAGAAGAATTAGATCAAATAATTAAGAATGACACATGGGAATTGGTCCCTAGACCTTGTGACAAAAATGTGATTGGGGACTAAGTGGATATTCAAAAACAAAATGAATGAAGATGGTACAGTGATAAGAAATAAAGAAAGATTGGTATGTAAAGGATATGTGCAGAGAGGAGGAATTGACTACTCTGATACATTTCCCCTGTGAGTACACTAGAAGCTATTAAATTTTTTTAGCTTATGCAACATTCAAAAACTTTAAGGTATATCAGATGGATGTCAAGTCAGCATTTCTGAATGGTGACTTGAAGGAAAAAGTCTACATAGAACAACCTGCAGGATTTAATTTATGAGACAAACCGGACATGGTGTGTAGACTAAAGAAATCCCTCTATGGACTCAAATAGGCCCCAAGAGCATGGTATGAGAGAATTGATGGCTACTTGGCAAAGATAGGATTCAAGAAGGGAGTAGCAGATTGTAGCTTATTCATAAGAGAGACACTTGAAGGATTACTACTTTTTACAATTTGATTTCTAGATTTGATTGTGTGTAGTTTTTAGCATCAACGTTTCGGATCACACTCCATGATCCATCATCAGGATGAGAGCAAAGAGCATGAAGGAATGTAAAAAAAAATAAAAATAAAAATAAATTTTTATTTTTTTTTTTTACATTCCTTCATGCTCT
>MU228218.1:129467-144784 GCA_018584345.1 Thuja plicata
TTCATGCTCTTTGCTCTCATCCTGATGATGGATCACGGAGTGTGATCCGAAACGTTGATGCTAAAAACTACACACAATCAAATCCAGAAATCAAATTGTAAATTCTTATGGATTGTGGAAATCTGATGGATTACTACTTGTTTCTATTTTTTTTGATGACATAATTTTTGGAGGTAATGATAAGCTTAGTGCAAACTTTGCTAAAGAGATGTAGAGTGAGTTTGAAATGAGCATGATTGGACCTATAAAATACTATTTGGGATTAAATGTAAAATAGATAAACATAGGTATATTCATAAATTAGTCTAAATATGTGAAGGAGAGATTGAATATGTTCAATATGGAAGATTTCAAACTAGTAAGCACCCCTATGATAACAGGGAGCAAGCTTTCTAAAAATGATGACTCTATAGCAGTTGACAAAACACTATACAAGTCTATGATTGGAAAACTCGTAAATATTACTCAATCTAGACCAGATATTTCTAATGCAGTTGGAATTTTTGGAAGATTTGTAGCTGAACCAAAACAAAATCACTTAATGACAATAAAAAGAATATTCAAATATTTAAAAGGGACTATAGACTATGGTTTATGGTATCCTAACTCATAAAATGTAGAACTTCATTTATATACAAATGTAGATTAGGTAGGTTGTGTTGATGACAAAAAGGGTACCTTAGGAAGAGCAGTATTTATTAGAGACAGGTTGGTTACTTGGACAAGAAAGAAGTAGAACTATATTTCTTAGTCAACAATAGAAGCTGAGTATGTAGTAGCAGCATTTAATTGTTCCACAATTTTTTGGATCAAGCAGATGATTAAAGACTTTGGAATTTAGATCAATTATCCTATTGTTATTCATTGTGACAACACTAGCACTATAAATATGTCAAAGAACCCTCTGATGCATGCAAAGACAAAACAAATAGAAATAAAATATCATTTTCTAAGAGAAAAATTTGCAGAGAGAGAAGTGATGTTGGATTATGTGAGCACCAAAGAACAATTAACAGACATATTTATGAAGCCTTTATCAAAAGATACTTTTGAGTATCTCAGGAAGAAGCTGGGAGTAATTCCCTTTCCTAAGTCTGATTAGAAATTGTAGCAAGTGCATCGGTCCTTGGTGATTGATGATTGGTTGACTACTCTACTTCAGGAGTTGTACCTGTGCTTATTTGTATTTGGAATCCTTTTCCATTGATGTCAAACGGGGATTATATATTAAAGGAGAGCATATACTCTCGGGGAGTATATAGTCATGAAAATAAAAACCCAGTAAAAAGAGATGCAACGATTAAGAGGAAATTTTGATGAGGATATTGAGAAGATTGTAAAAAGAAAGAAGATAATTTTGGATTGATGGTGTTTTTCATATCATATGTTGCCATCAATGTCAAAGGGGGAGATTATTGAGGATTTTCCTTTGTGCAAATAGTTGACTGTATGTTTGTCATTGATGACAACATATAGTATACAACAATGTTCTGTATGTAATTATCAGTATGGCCATGTTGGAGCCTTGCACGGTTATTTGTATGTTTTAGACATATTTATTATGCTATGTTCATACACGCACATTCAGTAGTGCAGATAAAGTTGAGTTATGTTGATCTGTTTACCACCTACAATTTTAAAAGATTTTTATTAAGAGTCGACAGTAATTTCATTGTTTCTTCAGTTGTGACTATCTTTGGGATATGCATGTTTGAATTCATGTTTAGTTATAAATTAAGAATGTTTAACCAAGGGCACTTAATGTGTTTCATTTGAAGTGTGATGTTTGAGTTATTTTGGTGGAGCTGACTATGTGAAGTGATGCGTCTATTCATTTTAAGTTGCGCGGTTCTAATTATGTTGCGTGCTTAGTTTAGCTGACAAGAAATTTGTTGAAGGGCTTCCTACAACCAATGTAATCATATCTTTTGAGGAAAAAAATTATAGTAGTTCATTTGTGATCGCCAAGTGTGGAAAAGGAAGAAAAAGAAGATAAAAGTCATGACAGTTACATAGCAGAATGTCTCATGTATTAGAATAGTAAAGCTACATAATTCATCAGTTAAAGATCTATGTGAAGAAGCAGAAAGATTATACAAGTCACTCAAACTGATCAAGACAGCAGGTCTACTCAAATAGTTCAAATATCAAATATAGTGTATATCTATTGTATAGAGGGTTGCAACCTTCATCATTTAAGCAGTGTGCTATTGGACAGTGTGTCCTCACCCCTAACAAGGTTATTTGGAAAAGACTCCTAACATGGTCCAACCTTTGACCAGGTCACTATACTTATTTCATTTTAAAGATCAACTACTAACAAGGTGTAAAATATTGTAATAGGGATCATTATACTCTAATGTAGATCTTTGTGGGTGCTAATTCCCACTAGGGTTTTACCTATTTTGGGTTTCCCCGTAACCGAAATTGTGGTGTTCTATTTTGTGTTATCTTATTGTGTTTATACTTAATGTTATTATGTACTTAATTGGGAAAATAATTGAATCTAGTTGATAGATGATTCACCCCCCACCCCACCTCTCAATTATCCCTTGGGACTATTCCTAACAGTAAGCCCATAATGCCTCTTATGATCAACATTCTCTTCAATTCCTTTTCTCTACTTCTCTCTACTTGGTAAATGTTGTTTCTTCTTTGTTGATCGTTGTCTACATAATTGCTTGGCTCTTTTCCTTTAGCCACTATGACCAAATCTATATGAAGACTTATATCTTCACCAAAATTATATTCATCATTTCCCCCTTTCATAATGAATTACTTGTCTCTTTATATGGACATGATTTCACCATTCAATCTTCTTGTTTTCTTCGTAGATCATTTCTTGATCCTAAAAGCTTGCCATGATTTCTTTAGTTTTATTCCTTAAATCTCTCCTTGTTTTCTAGAATAAAAACATGCTTTAAATCTCCTTCTTATCTTTATCTTTTAACTAATTGATGAAAACAAAGTAAACAATCAGTTTACTCTATCTTTAGCTCCTGCTAGCTAAGGTTATTTGTCATTTCCTAACTTCACTTCCTCTTGGTCAACACTTCAGTTGTGCTCAATGACTAGTGCAGATAGCTCAGGAATCAACTTTAGTTCTATTCATTGACAACTACAGTTAGCTTGGTAATGCTTCCTCAGGTATCACTATCCATCGGGTACCACTATGTCTCTCAGGTAACATTGTTCGCCGGGCAACACTGTGAACTTTTGTGCTTGGGGTTCACTATCTATCGGGGCTTGCTGTCACTCAGTGTATATGATTACTGACGACAATAACTTTGTCTTTTCAGATCTTTAAGTGTTGTGACAATTTGTTTAAAGTTGACATCAATGATAATATAACACATTAACTGATTTAATATCTTGCATTTACTTTTTGCAGCTCAGTGATCATCAACTTTATCATCTTTAAACATTAAATCATTTATAGTTCATCAATATCTCCCTTTGGCATTGATGGCAACATACTTCTAACACAATATGAAATATGTCAATTGTAGTTTAGCAATCTCTCCCAAACCTTATTTTCCTATAACTAATTCAAATATCTGAATCTCGGTAAGCTCTTCTAGCTTACATATGATTCTTGTAGAGTACTTTTCTCCTTCATTCCCTTCACTGGATAGATGTAGCAATTATTTATTTTTCTTATGTTTATGTCTCTCCCTTTCTGGATAGATATGCAGTTTTAACTTTTCTCCAATTTTCTCCCTTGGATGGATGGTTGTTTCTTTGAATCTTTCTCTGGATCTTTGCTCTCCCTTTAACTGTTCTTCTTCTTGATGGATATTTTTATTCTCTCCCTTTGGATGATCATGATAGATATTTCATATGGATATATTCTCTCCCTTTGACAACAAGGCCAAACATATAATACCTCTTTCCTAATATATTCCTTGAATTTCCTCTCCATCAACAATATAGCTCTGTATTAGCCAACAATATCTCTGGTATTCACTGTAGATAAGTACCTTTTTGTGTACTGATATATCCTTGTAGTCCATTTTCAGTTTGCATCAACATGATTGGTCTTCTGATAATGTGTAGGTTGATGCACCATCCTAGTCATCTTAGTGATCAGTAGAAAAGGTTCGGATCCCTAGTCTCTTCTTCAAGTACTCAAATGTATCTTTTGACAATGACTTTGTGAATATGTCTGATAATTTTTCCTTTGATTGTACATATTCTAGTATCACCTCTTTCTCTTGTACTTGTTCCCTTAAGTAATGATACTTGATAGAAATTTGCTTTGTCTTAGCATGCATGATAGGGTTCTTTGAAATGCTGATAGCACTTGTGTTACCACAATAGATAATCAGTGGATTAAGAATTTTTATATTCATACCTTCCAGTAATTCCTTAATCCATGCAATGTAAGAGCAATTTGCAGCATAAGCCACATATTCTGCTTCTACAATGGATTGTGATATGCATCCTTTCTTTTTTGTTATCCATGTGACAAGTCTATCACCCATAAAGAATGATCCTCGTGTTGTTCTCTTTCTGTCATCTATGTTTCCAGCCCAATCGGTATTGGTATAAACTTGTAGATCAAATTTTCCTTCTTTATTGTACCAAAAACCATAGTCTTTGGTAGCCTTCACATATCTCAAAATTCTCTTGATAGTAGTCATGTGTGATTCATTGGGATTAGCAGAGAATCTTACAACTCTACCAACTACATGTGCTATATCTGGTCTAGTATGTACAACATAAATTAGTTTACCAATCATAGATCATTATAGGGTCTCCTTTAACTCAGTTGTCTTGTCTTCTTTTGACAATTTGCATCCGATTTCCATCAACATTTCAACTGGTTTGGAGTCTTCCATCTTGAATATCTTTAGAACTTCTTTAATGTATTTGGATTGTGTGATGTAGATGCCTTCATCTTGTTGTAGAATCTATAGACCAAGATAGAATTTGATCTCTCCAAATATTGACATATCAAACTCTTTTCTCATTTCATCAACAAATGATTTGCAGAGCATATCATTACCTCCAAATATGATATCATCAATAAATATCTCAGCAATTAGAACCTTATCATCAGTATCTCCTTTTAAACACATATTGTTGTTATCACTTGTTCTTACAAATCCAATACTAATGAGATAAGAGTGAAGTCTTTCATACCATGCTCTTAGTGCTTGTTTCAATCCATACAAGTCTTTGTATAGTCTATATACCATGTTCCTCTTGTTAGGATTAAGAAAACCCTTCTGGTTGTTCAATGTATACCTCCACTTCTAGTATTCTATTTAGGAATGCAGATTTGACATCCATTTGGTATACCTTGAATCCTTTGAATGCAACATAAGAAAGTATAATTCTTAATCCTTCTAGTGTAGCAACCAGAGAAAAGGTTTCTCCATAGTCAATACCTTCTTCTTGTGCATGCCCTTTTCATACTAACTTTGTTTTGTTCTTTGTGACTTCTCCATTCTCATTCAGTTTATTTCTGAATATCCATTTGGTACCAATGACATTTTTCTCACTCGGTCTAGGTACTAATATCTGCATTTTATTCTCTCAATCTGTTCTATCTCTTCATTCATTGTAGTAACCCATTCCTGATTCTCAAGTGCAGTATTAACATATTTAGGCTCAAAATCACAAATCAAACATCTAGTGTTCAGTGACTTACTTCTTGTTCTCATTCCAGTGTTTTTGTCTCCTATGATCTGGTTTTGTGGATGGTGTCTTCTGACATACTTGGCAAGTACTAGTTCAGATCTTTATTCCTCATTTTGATCATCATCTTGACCTTCATTTTGATGTCCATTGCTTAGTTCATCATTGTGAGCAATTTCCTAATTTTTGGTGTTTGCAGCCTAATGCTCGGGTGCATTGTTTTGTCACTTGATAGCGATACACTATTGCTCAGGTAGAGTGTCAGGTTCTTCACTGTAGACAAACTTGTATTTTTCCAGTTCCTTTCTACTTTCCTCATCAATTTTCTCAGGAAATTCATCCACTTTGACATTTTCATTTTCAATGATTTTGTTAGAGGATTTTCTTAGACATTTATAAGCTTTGCTTTTGGTAGAATAACCTAGAAATATTCCTTCATCACTTTTGGAGTCAAGATTTACATTTCTATCATCTTTCAATATATAACATTGACTTCCAAAACTTCTAAAGTAGCTTACATTTGGTATGTATCCATACCATAGCTCGTAAGGTGTCTTATTGGTGTCTTTCTTCAATTGAACTTGGTTTAATGTATAGACACTAGTACTTGCTGCTCTTCTCTCCAAAATGTTTGTGTGATGCCTTTCTCAATCATTAGCATTCTGGCACAATCAATAATTAATATATTCCTTCTTTCACCAATCCCATTTTGATGTGGTGTTATTGGTGCAAAAACCTGTCTTTTAATTCCATGCTCATTACAAAAGTTAGAGAATTCTCCTCCTCTATCTAATCTTAGAAATTTTAGTTCTTTTCCACTTTTTTTTTCAACTATAGCTTTATACCATTTAAAAATCTTAAATTCTTTTGATTTATCTTTTAAGAACATAACAGTCATCATTCTAGAGTAATCATCAACAAATATAATGAACTATCTATCCCCTTAATAGCTCTTTTTTTTCATTGGTCCTTATAAGTTAGCATGGACTAATTCTAGAATAACATTAGACGTGTATGTTTTTCTCTTGAAATTAGACTTTTTAATTTTACCTTTTTGACAATTCTTACACATGACATGGTTTGGTTTTGACATGCTCAGTAAGCCTCTTACTTTTCTCTTATTTCTTATCCTAACTATGTTGTCAAAACTCACATGACATAACCTTTTATGCCACAACCAAATGTCTTCATTTCTAGCTAATACGCAAGTGGTCTCAATATTATCAAGATAGAATAGGTTACCTTTGGTTTGTTCACTAGTACCGATCAACCTTCATGATTCATTAAGGATCTTTTCCTTTTTGTTCTCAAATGCAATTTGGTGACCTATGTTATTCAGCTGTGAAACACTCAATAGATTATAGTTAAGTCCTTTTACCCAGTATGCATTTTCACATCTAATTAGATTATTCAACATGATGGTCCCTTTACCTTCAACTGGAAAAGGTGAGTCATTACCCATTCTTATTAATCTACCATTATAATATTCAAAAGTTTCAAACTTTTCCTTATCTCCACTCATGTGGTGAGTACAACCACTATCAATAATCCAGACATCTCTTGCTAGCCTTAGATATGAGTGCAGTTTCTACATACCTTTCTTCTTCATCTAAATCATCCTTCATAGTAAAAAATACTACCTCAACATCTTCATCATACTCGATGTCAGTATTTTCATCTTTTTTCTCAACCAGGTAACAAGCCTTCTAGCCTTTGTCCTTCTGGTCTTGGTTATCTCTTCTGTCAGAGTGTCAGTTTCTTTTGTAATCTCGATCATCACTTCTGTCAAACTTATTTTCATAAGATCTGTCATTAACTCTTTCACCATTTCTCTTGTTAGGGCATCTAGAAGCAAAATGTCCAATTTCTTTTCAATTACAATAGACCAATGGTAATTTACCTTTGTATCTACCTTTTCCTCTTTGCAGTCTTCTAGCCATTAGTGCTTCAATTTCATCAATTTCTTGTTCATCACTATCACTTTCACTATAATTTATCATAGTGTGTTTATGACTTGATTTACTTATTTTCAGAAAATATTTGAATGCAGGCTCAATAGTCGGTAAGACATTATTGTCATAGTTATTCATCTCAAATGAAATAATTCTACCAATCAAACTATCAAGAGTAACATTGTTATTTTCTACTGGTCTCATTTCTTGAATTGTAGATACTCTAAGAGCATAAACAAGTAGTAAGGTTCTTAGAATTTACTTACCACTATTTCTTCCTCGAGTACTCCTACTTTTAAGATAGCATTAACAACCTCTTTGATTCTGCTGCTGTAATGAGTGATGTTTTCTCCTTCTTTCATTCTTAGGTCATCAAATTTTCCTCTTAGGCTTTCAGATTTAGCCCTTAGCACATTTGTATCTCCTCCATGTACTAGCTTCAGTTTGTCCCACATTTTCTTTATAGTGGTGCATGATTTGACATCTTCAAATTCATCATCAGAGAGTGAAGAAGCAAGTTCTATCATCATAGAATTATGTTCAAGTTTCTCTCTCATTTGATCAACTATTAGAGTTCCATTAGTTAACACAAATTCAGTATCCAAGTATTGTGTGACTTCATTTCCAATACCTAATAGGTGGAGTCTTATCCTCCTTTTCCATGATGCAAAGTTGTCCTTGTTCAAATTAGGAACATCTATTTTTCTCATCTTGTGATCTTTAGCTTAGGTCTTTAAACCTTCCTTCTAAGCACACAAATATTTGATACCAATTGTTAGAATAACTCACGGGGGGGGGGCGGGGGGTGAATCAGTGGCCTAAAACATTAATCCAATAATTCAACCAAAAATTTATACCAAAAATATAAAACCTCTAGTTATCTTCAGTCCTACAAGATGTATGCATTTAAATAATCTTATCAAATAACTACTGCTTAGAGTATACCATTTATCCTTTTTCTTAAGCTTTACCGAATAGTAGTCTAACTTTTACCGAATATCAGTAACTAACTTAGTGTTTACCAATCAATCATTTTTTAATAATGTGTAAAGAAAAACATCAAAGAAATGAACAATATACACATTCAATACATGGATTTTTAATGTGGAAACCCAGTTAAGGGAAAAACCACTTGGGACCAGTAACCCAAAATTTTCACTCTTCTGAAGTGAGCTCGGTGAAGAGCCAACGCTGTTAAAGGTTACAAACACATTGTTAAGTGCGACCTTATTAGAGGCTTGAAAACTATTGGTAAATCTATTGACTTTCAGTATTCACTATACTGACAACTAGAAAACCCTTTTGATACTCCTTGGGATTTATCTCAATATATAAAGGATGGTTAAATCGCACTCAGTTAAAAGATTTTCTGAATCAATGGTTAAACTGAAACAATATATGATCTATTCATAAATACAACTTAATATTGTAGATGTTCAGATCTATTGTAAGTCTATAATACCTCTTATGATCAACGTTCTCTTCAATTCCTTTTCTCCACTTCTTTCTTCTGGGTGAATGTTGTTGCTTCTCTATTTCTCAGTGTCTACAAAATTCCTTGGCTCTTTTTCCTTCAGTCGGTGTGATCATATCTACATGAAGACTTCTATCTTCACCAGAATTATATTCAACATTCCCCCCTTTCATAATGAATTACTTGTCTCTTTATATAGACATGATTTCATCATTCAATCTTCTTGTTTTCTTCGTAGATCATTTCTTGATCCTAAATGCTCACCATGCTTACTTTAGTTTTATTCCTTAAATATCTCCTTATTTTATGGAATAAAAACATGCTTTAAATCTCCTTCTTATCTTTAGCTTTTAACTAATCAATGAAAACAAAGTAAAAAATAAGTTAACTCTATCTTTAGCTTCTGCCAGTTAAGTTGTTTTGTCATTTCCTAACTTCAGTTCCCATCGGTCACAATTTCAGTTGTGCTCACTGACTACTGCAGATAGCTCAAGCATCAACTTCAGTTCTGTTTGTTTACAACTACAGTTAGCTCAGTAATGCTTGCTCGGGTATCACTGTTCATCGGGTACTGTGTCTCTCAGGAAACACTATGAATTTTTGTGCTCGGGGTTCACTGTCCATTGAGGCTTGTTGTCGCTCAGTGTTATATGATTACCGATGATGAAAAATTTGTCTTTTCAGATCTTTAAGTGTTGTGATAATATGTGTAAAGTTGACATCAGTAACAATACAATACATTAACTAATTTTGTGTCTTGCATTTACTTTCTGCAACTCGGTTATCATCAACTTTGTCATCTTCAAACATTCAATCAGTTATAGTTCATCAACAAGTTCTATATTTTGAGTATAGTATCAATATTCTATTTGCTACACATTTTCATTTCCGCCTTACAATTGTTTTCCCTACCATATTTAATAACTATTGATGTATATATTACTCTAGTACCTATATCATAGATTTGGGGTTTTGACTCAAATGAAACATTTGAGTGATCAACTGTTTTGAATATGATGATAGGTAACATGCACTACCACAATAGCTAGTTCACAACCCTTCTATAACCATTCAATCTACATAGACTGTCATAACAACTTCCCAACTAAACTACTTGGATATTTTTATCATTCATGTCAACATTAGTTGTTGTTTATATTATTGGTTGAAGTTGTAGGATTGAAAGATAATTTAGCATAAACCAATTTAAATCTACTACCTTTCTATTTTAATTATTCTATCTAGGTGTGATTTATATTAGATCATATCTAGAATTTTCTTGTTAAATATATGTTGCAGTATACCTAGTGGAGTCATTATTCTTTAGCCATTATTTGTAACAATACTAGTTACTTGGTGTTTGATTTTAATATTCATATCAATAATTTATATTGCATATTAAGTGGGTATTTTTAAAGATTTACTATTGTTGTTCAATATTTCATTGTAACTTATACATCAAACAACTAGTAGACTTATCATATTTTTATCTTTTGAGTATTTTTAAATATATATCTTGTGGGTGATGGTGGATCCTTTGTTCATTGCTGATTGATATGATTGAAATAGGTTCACAAGTTTGTTACATGTCTGATCAACATACAAACTAATTATAAGTACCCTTCTCCTTGAGTGTATGGATGGGAACCTTGTTGCATGGGATTAGATTAGGGATCCCTCAAAAATATTTCCACTATATCCGATCAGTTCTAACCTTTGTCTTCCCTTATGTTTCATGAGCTTTGAAATTGTGTATTGTCTTAAGTAAGGTTTCAATAAAGTGTGTTAAAAATCCAGTGTTTAATTTAATTTTTAGAACCCCATGTACATTGTAAACTCATATTATGGTAGAAAATATTTTTCATGATTGCAATTCTCTCCTAGATTTGCACAGTTCATTTTATTTATTTGTTGTCTACAAGTAACGAATACTTGATCTTTTTTTAATGTGAATTTCACCTTAACATTATATAAGATCATTGTTGCACGTTTAATTGTGCTTTTAAATTTTAACCCCAATGAAAAATATAATATAATTCTTGGTCTCATTATCATATAATGCTATCCTTATTTTTATCACCAATGCTACCTAAACTCCATCATGACTTTTAGCAAATATTTGTGATACATCTTTTTACTTTTTGTTCTTGTAAAAATAATCTTGTCGATTGGGATTTGTTGTAGTAAATTTTTAGAGTTCACATTTTAGGACTAATTAATATTAGTTTAGATGTAATCAAGAAACATGCTTGAATTACAAAATTGTCTTTTACCTTATTATCATCGATAACGATAAATTTTAAATAGTTCATTGTGAGTGATTTTCATGTTCTGTAGTGTTCTCACAAGTTGTTTTCTCTATTGATGAGTTTTACATAAATGACAAACATTATTTGATTAGTTATTTTATATCCTTACACTTTTTTTAATCTTTCAGGCTATCAAAGAAAGATGACAAATGTGAGATGCTTCTTGTTCAGTTGAAAAACATTGCTAGGCAATTACATCTACAAGTGATCTTTCTAGATATGGCATGTTGAAAACACTATAGCCCCAACATGTTGATAATATAACACTTTTTGTTGCCTTCTTAAAAATATGTAGTTAAATCAAGGAACTTTTCTACTACACCATTGAACTTGGTGGAAATGTATAGTATGAGGCTAGAGTTTTTAACTACTTAACTATAAGGCTACAATATTTGGAAAATCAGTGTCAAGTGTTTGGGAAATTATTTTCAATATTCAATAATGTTTAATGTTGTATCCAAGGTATGTTCCTTTTGTTTTTGAGAAACTCCCACATCATTTTGTAAGACAACATTGACAATAAATATGACAAATATGGTATTTCTAGTCAAGTTATTTATGCTACTTTGTTGAGTATTTTACAAGAATAAAATATTGGAAATAATTATAGTGAATATTCTATTATTGCTATTTGGAAATACTGAATGTTTTTTTTTGTTCAATAAATGGCCGAAGCCTTGATAATTTTTTAATTATTAAGATCTTTTTTTTTTGCATCCTCCCTTCAACATCAAGCAATGGTAAGAAAGAACAGAGTCAAGAAAACCTCCATTCTCACTCGGGGACCTTAGTCCTCTAAATAATAGCTATAAACATAAAAATGAATACGGGCATACCCCTATGTACAACAATCAGAGGGCATACCCTCAGAATAAAATCTTAAGTTTTTACATAGTTCTTCATGGAGTATTTTCTCTATTCTTACAAAGTTTACACATTACTTCTTGCATTTACATGGTTTATTATGGTAGATAAATTTGAATATTGACATGGATCAAATATACTTTAAGAAATTTGGAGAATATGCGCCTTTAGGATGACGCCTAATATTTCAAATTCCCTCAGATAATTATATTCTTGCCCAAGATCTCAAACTTGCCAAGGTTAAGGCCTTTGTTATTTCCATTAAAATTAAACCATAAATTGTAACTGGATCATAATAAAAGGATTTTATCATGTCATACTTAAGGCAGAGGGAAAGAAAAAGAAGATTAGTTAGGCCTTACTTGTCAAGGTACCGAGCCTTGATAAACCCAACTGCTACAACTGAAAAAATTGTCACAACATGCAATCTATTGAAAACATCACTTGACCTTGTCATGGAGTGTTGCCTATATTTATGGAAATATGTCATATTCCAAAATATTTGTATTTCATTATCCTCTTATTTTATTTTTTAAAATATGATTGGTTCTAACTTTAAACAACCCTTTACTATTTATATAATTGTGTATTATCACCTCAAGATACAAAGTGGTTATTAATATTTTTGAATAGCCGTAGTAGAACACCTATCGCCAATAAAAGTTAACATGATTTATTAAACTAGGCAATAAGTAATCTGTCCTACAATCCTGAATAAAAACTCCTCCTTTTGCATAAGGGACTAGATTAACTCATTCCACTTTAAATCAAGTTAAGCCTGGCTTTAGATGTATTCTCTGATTCTAAACTATGCTTTGCATAGTGTAGCATGGTGATAATACCATATATTCCTATATATATGTATTGTACCAAATATGGCATATTTATGTTCCTAAACATATGCCATATATGATAATATTACATATGCCATATGTAGAAATATATGCCATACCATTTTGGTAATATACATATGCCATATTTGGTAATATCATATATATACCATATATGTGTATATCATTTAAAGTGAGGGAGTTTTACCTTCCCTAAATAATCCATTCTTACCTAGGAGAATGATATCAAATTAAATATGCTATCATAGTGCCTTAAAAAAGTAAGTTCATTTAATTATTATCCAGTCAAGTTATTAAGCTCTTATTTTTAAAAAGAAATTTGATTCTCAGTTTTGGATTAACTGAGAGAATGGAGAATCAAGCCCTAGTAACAGATTTATTTCATGCTATAGAAGGGTGATACAAGCTATAGTAAACCTATTGAAAAATTAAATATTTGTTCCTTCCATAGACCACCCATTATTGTGAATGAAAAAATGAAAGATATCAAAGATAAAATTAAATGAGAACTGAAGTTACTTCTGATAGTAACAGAACAATAAAACCAATCTAGATTTAAGTATAATTATAAAAAAAAAGATAGATTATATATGAAATGAAGTGGTTTATATATGACAAAGTTCTAACAATGGGCTATCAACAGAGGCTATACAAAATACTTTACAATAGAGCTTATAAAAAATGATGTCAATGGTAGCTAGCCCTTTGAGACACTAGTAATGTCTGCATACTTAAAGGGGGACTAGTGATGTCGAACAGGTTAAAGAAATAGGTTCTAACTTGATAGTTGGTGGAGATTTATTAAGGGCTAAGGGCCCTTGAGGCCTAATACAAGAAAGTCTATAGAATTAAGGTACACAAAGCTTACAACTTTGCTAATTATTACTAGAGGAAGAATAGAGAGAATTAAAGTTGATAGTGGGAAAGGATTTATGGTCCAATTTAAAGAAATGTGAGTTAATGAGAGTGAGGATATGAAAATGTCTAAGGCTTAGTGGTTATTCCATCTGCCCTAGGGCTGGAAAACTTGTTTGCCCTTTCATTCCCTTCTCTAAAAATGTGATTGAAGGTCCCTAATGATAAATTTTGAATAATATCAAGGGCAACACACAACAAACCCTCCAATTTCTAGTTTGGTGTGGACTATTTTCTCAAAGAATTAATAATATTAGTGGAATGACCTTCAATATCAAGGTTAGATATTTTTAGTTTAACTCCCATTCTGAGACCTGCAATTAAGGCTTCCATCTCAGTAATGTTTTTTTTTGTGACTCCAAGGGGTTGGGCTAAGGCTGCAACTTCTCTGCTATAAGAATCATGGATAACATATCCAATGCCAGCTGGGCCAGGCTTGCCTCTAGAGGCACCATCAAAATTTAGTTTGAATCTCCCCTCATTGGGAGGAGACTAAACACATTCAGAACTAGCTTTGATTTTATCTAGGGCGGGGTTATTGGCATGGGAGGGTAATTTGAGTCCTCTACATTGATATCACATCTCGCCATCACAAGGAGTCTTATGTTTATCATTATAGGGTAGATTCAAGATTCTATTATCAACCAATTCATCTCAAACTCAATTTGCATCTCTGTTGCAAATTTTTGACATAACACATCTTGTCCACTAAATATGATGTCATCCACAAAAAACTTAGCTAATAATGTACCTTTGCTTTGCTCTGTCTTCAAGTATAGGTTTCTGTTGTCATTGGTTATTGCAAATCCAATCTTGATTAAATAATTGTGCAATCTCTCATACCATGCTCTTGGCACTTACTTCAATCCATATAATGCTTTGTGCAATCTGCAAACCATATCCCTTTTGTTTGGGTCTACAAAACCATCAGCTTGCTCAATATACACTTCTTCCAAGATACCGTTGAGAAATGCAGATTTCACATCAATCTAATAAAATTTGAATCCTTTATAGGCTACATATGCAAGTAAGGTTCTGACACCTTTCAATCTTACAACTAGGGTGAAGGTTTCACCGTAGTCAATTCCTTCCTCATGTGCATAACCCTTGCATACTAGTCTAGCTTTGTTTATTGTCACATCTCCATGTTCATTCAGTTTGTTGCTAAATACCCACTCAGTGCCAATTACATTTTTATCCTTTGGCCTAGATACAAGTGTCCAAGTTTTGTTCTTCTCAATTTTTTCAATTTCCTCATTCATTGCTTGTATCCAATCTTCATTTTCTAAAGCATCTTTCACTATTTTGG
>MU228218.1:146629-157772 GCA_018584345.1 Thuja plicata
TATATGACCAACTTTGTTGCATGAAAAACAAATAATAGGAAGTTTACCTCTGTATTTTCCTTTTCCTCTGGAAAGCCTTTTTTCCATGAGTGCTTCAAGTTCTTCAAGATCATCATCAGAAGTGTCATTGTCACTGTCCACATGTTTCTTTCCTTTCTTCGATTTATTGAGAACCAGCTGTGATCTAAAAGAAGAATCAATCCCTTGTGGATTATATTTATCATAACTTAACATTTCAAATGCAGTGAGTCTGCCTATCAGATTTTCCAGATTCACATTATTGTTAGGAGTACATCTCAATTCTTGAATTGTGGAAACTCTAATAGCATATACAAGGAGTAAATTTCTCAGTACCCTTCTCATAATGGTGTTCTCATCAATAGTTCCATTAGCTCCTCTAATGGCATTTACAACTTCGTTATTCTACCATAGTACTGAATGACATTTTCACCTTCTTGCATTTTCATCTCATCAAACTTACCTCTTAGACTTTTTTATTTAGCCCTCAGCACATTTGTGTCTCCACCATAGATAGTTGCAAGTTTGTCCCACATCTCTTTTGCATTTATGCAGTTCTTTATATCATCAAACTTTTAATAGCTCAATGAGGAGGCGATCTCCAACATTGCTTGATTGTGCTCTTGTTTTTCTCTTAGTTGTACAGCTGAGAGAGAAGTAGAAGGTGGTACATAGGCATGTTCAATAAGTCACTTAGCATCATCTCCAATACTAGCCAAATGTAGTTTCATCAAGCTCTCCCATGCAGGGAAGTTATCTTTGTTCAGCTTGGGAACCTCCTTCTTATACATCTTGATCTTTTCACTCTAAGTACCTTCAAACTATTTTCAGGAGACCAATGCTCTGATACCAATTGTTAGAATGAATTTAGAATAACTGAGAGGGGAGAGGTGAATCAGTTATCCTCAGGTCTAGATGGAGCAAAAAAACCTTTCTATACTTCAGATCTACTCGACATTAGTAGCATAAATCAACAAATTTAATCATGCAGTTTATTGTCAATTGAAATTAGCTTGTAGTAACATAACAGTAATGAAAACCATAAGCATTCACACAAGTTGACACAAGTATTTAACATGGAAACCCAATATGGGAAAAAACCATGAGTAACATGCTACCAAGTTTTCACTCTTCTGAAGTGATGCTCTATGAGGAGCCAACCCTTTAAAAGGTTACAATAGCACACTGCTAGGTGTGACCTGGTTAAAGGATTTAATCACCCTGTCAGGAGTGGCCTTGCTAGAGGACTTAGAACATTCCACCTAAATGTCACCTTGTTAGAGGATTTATACAAATGACTATTAAGTCAACCTTGTTAAAGGATTTAACTGATACAATGGTAAGAAAGTAATCAGCAATTTGTGATCTGATCCATACAACTTACTTTGCAAATTTAGGTCCAATTATAGCTCTGATGTTAACTTAGTAGATAGCCTGCATTTTCATTTCAACCTTCTGATCTTCTTGGAAATCCATCAAGCAATCACAAATGCAACACTCTGCCTTTGCCTTTTGCCTTCTCTGCTAAATCATGCCAAATAGTAAATCAACTATGCAAACCTTTTGCATACACATACATTCATCCACTCTTCATGAATAATTCTTGAGGTTATCATATACCTCTCTGTCTAGATTAGATAAATATTTTTCCTCTTAAACAAGATTGTAGATCTTAGGTTAGGTCAGATCCAATGGATCATTCCATCTTTGCATTACATTTACTTCTCCAAATTAGTCTCTAATTAAATCTTGAAACCATGCATTAATTATGGTTACCCATACATTAAATGATGTGGATCAATCTTTAATTAACATTACATATCCCAAAAAAACAACTAAGTCAGCCAGAGATCTCAAATCTCATCATTAATCCAATTACTGTAAGTTAGCCAGCATCACTATTTCCACTCGACAATTTCAATGGTGCTCGGCATTGAGCAACTTTTTGCTCGTCACAAGAAAATTTACTTGACACAAGCAACGTTGCTTGTCATAAGCAGCTTTGCTCGGCACAAGCCAAATTTGCCTGGCATAGAACAACCAGAAAAAATGTTTTTGAAAGATAATCAATAGATTACTTTTCCAGAGTGCCAACTGATCAAGTACCCTTTTAGTTTCCTTAACTCAACCATTCACTTGTTCTTCTTGTTAAATCTTCTTCATCAACAATAGATATGGTACTCAAATAGATAACAATAGTCTCACCAATTAAGGTTTGACAACAATGACAAAATAACAATTGCTTGCATTATCACTTTCCAACGGATATCATGTATATAAAGAGACAAATAAATTCATTACGAATAGGTGTGGTGGGTGAATGAATGAAAAGAGGATGTTGAAGTGAAAATGATAAAGAGCAACTTCATACAGTCTTGATCAACAAGCTGAGGAAAGAGCTAAAGTTTTTTGTGAACACCAAGCAACAAAGCACAACATCACTGAGCTAAATCAAAGTGGAGCAAAAGTATAAACTAAGATATATTGATTAGAATAGCTTTATGAGATTACAATAGATCTGAAAATATGCAAGTATAATTTGTATATGTGAACAAATCATACTGTTTCAGTTTAACCATTGATTTAGAAAGTCTCTTAACTGAGTAGGATTTAAAGATCCTTTCTATATTGAGATACATCCCAAGGAGTATCAAAAAGTTTGATCATGAAGATAACATGAGATGCCAGATACCTATTGACAAGCCAAGTGAGTGTTTGATCAAGGAAGGTAGCATAGAGATGCCCGATATCAAGTGATAGACTAAACTTTTAAATCCTCTAGAAAGGTCACACCTAATAGTGTATTAGCAACCTTTAACAGGGTTGGCTCTTCACCAATCTCACATTAGAAGAGTGAAAATTTTGGATTATCGGTCCCAAGTGGTTTTTTCCTTAACAGGGGTTTCCACATTAAAAATCCATGTGTCAATGTGCTCATGAGTCATTACTTTAGTGTTTTTCATTACACATAGCTTAAATGGATTTATCGGTATACTCAAGACAATTTACTATCTTTCGCTAAATTAACAGACTACTACTCAGTAAACATAAAGTAGAAGGTTTTAGAAAACACTCCAAGCACTAGTAATTTGATAAAAGTATTTGGAGGCATTCATCTTATAGGAATAAAGTTAAATATAAGCTTGACATTGTGGTACTAAGTTTTTGGGTTGATTATTGGAATATTTTTGAGGCCACTGATTCACCCCCCTCTCAGTTATTACTAACAATTGGTATCAAAGCTTGTGTTCCTAGAAAGGGAAATTAACAACTCAAGAAAAATATCACAAGATGAACAGATGAGATGTGCCCAAAGTTGAATAAAGACAGATTTGTATCATGGAAAAGAAGAATAAGACTCTACCTATAAGGTATTGGAAATGATATTGGTCAATACATAGATAATGAATATGTGTTTCCTACAGGACCTCACACTCTTGAGAAATTAAGAGTAAAGCATAAGCATAACTATATGATGATAGAACTTGCATCATCCCTCTCAAATTTTGAGTTTGAAGGTGTCAGAATCTGCACCTCTGCAAAGAAAATGTGGGATAAGTTGAAGCTTGTACATGGAGGACATGCCAATGTACTAAGAGAAAAGGCATAATTTTGAAGAGGGAGGTTTGATGACTTAAGGATGAAAAAAGGAGAAAACATCACTCAGTATAGCTACATAATCAAAGAGGTAGTAAATTCTATCTGAGGAGTTGGAGGTGTACTTGAAGAGGAGATAGTGGTAAGCAAAATCTTAAGAACCTTATTGCCTATTTATGCTATTAGAGTTCCTGCTATTCAAGAAATGAGAGGAGTTGCAAAAAATACAGTTAGTCTAGATTGTCTGATTGGTAGAATAATTTCATTTGAAATGAACAAATTTGATAATAGTGTCTTACCATCTATAGAATTTGCATTCAAATCTTATCTAAAGATAAGTAACTCAAGTCATAGACATGCTGTTAGAAATGATAGTGACATTGATAATGAGGATCAAGGACATGATGAGGTTGAAGCACTTATGGCCAGAAGATTGCAGAGAGGCAAAGGTAGATACAAAGGTAAATTACCATTTGTATGTTTCAATTGTAAAGAGGTTGGACACTTTGCTGCAAGATGTCCAAATCGAAGAAAAGATGATAGAGGAAATGACAGATCATATGAGAAGAAGTTTGATAAAGGTGATTTAATAGATATTACCAAAGTAACTGATAATCTGATAAGAGAGATACCCAAGACTACAAGGACAAAGGGAATAAGTCATGTTACCTAGTTGAGAACATAGATGATGACACCAACACCGAATTAGAAGAAGACATCAAGATGGTATTTGTAGCCATGAAGGATGATTCAGATGAAGATGAAGAAAGGTATGTAGAAACTACACTCATATCTAAAGTTAGTAAAAATGATGTTTGGATCATAGATAGTGGCTGCATTCACCATATGACCGGTGATAAATAAAATTTTGAGACTTTTGAATACTATAATGATGGTTAAGTGAGAATGGGAAATGATACACCTTTTCCAGTTGAAGGTAAAGGAACCATAATGTTGAATAACCTGATAAAATGTGAAAATACCTAATTGGTAAAAGGATTGAATTGTAATTTGTTAAGTGTTTCACAGATGAACAATTCAGATCACTTAGTAGCATTTGAAAATAAGAAGGCAAAGATCTACAATGAATCAGGAAGATTGATTGGTACCGGTGAGCAAACAAAAGGTAACCTTTTCTATCTTAATGACACTAACACCACTTGTTTGATGGATAGAAACAAAGACATATGGTTGTGGCACAAAATATTGTGTCATGTGAACTTTGAAAACATGATAAAATTAAGAAACAAAATGAATGTCAGAGGCTTACCGAGCATGACTAAGCCTGAGCATATCATGTGCAAGAATTGTCAAAAAGGTAAGATGACAAAGTCTAGTTTCAAGAATAAAACCCATACATCTACTGCAATTCTAGAATTAGTATATACATATCTATGTGGACCCATGAGGACAAAGAGCTACAATGGAGATAGGTATTTTATTCTCTTTGTTGATGATTTTTATAGAATGGTGATAGTCATGTTTTTAAAAGATAAATCAGAAGCATTTAAGATGTTTGATTCGTATAAAGCAATGGTAGAAAAACAAAGTGAAAAAAAATTAAAATGCTTAAGGTCAGATAGAGGAGGATAATTTACTTCAAAAGAATTCACTGACTATTGCAATGAGCATGGAATTAAATGATACATTTATGCATCAAGAACACCACAACAAAATGGAATTGCTAAAAGGAGAAACAAATCAATTGTTGACTGTGCAAGAACATTGATGATTGAGAAACACATCACTCAAAATTTTTGGAGGGAAGCTTTCAGTACTGTTGTCTACACATTAAACATAGTACAATTGAAGGACAAAGAAGACACCCCATGAGCTTTGGTATGGTCATACACCCAATGTAAGTTACTTCAGAATCTTTGGTAGTCAATGTTATACATTAAAGGATGATAGAAATGGAAAACTTGACTGCAAAAGTGAAGAAGGTGTCTTCCTAGGGTATTCAACCAAAATAAAGGCTTATAAATGTCTTAACAAGTCATCTAACAAAATCAGTGAAAGTGCAAATGTGAAAATAGATGAATTTGCAGAAAAGAATGATAAGGAAAGCAAAAATGAACTAGAGGACTACAACAGGTTTTTTTATACAGAACCTAATAGTCTACCCAAGAAATAGTGTGTCACTCCTGAGCATCAGAACATTGCACCCGAGCATCAGGCTGCAATTACCAACAATCAGGATAATCCTCAAGATCATATTCTGAATAATGGAGATGAGAATGAAGGTGAAGAAGATGATCAGAATGATGAACTTAGAGCTGAACCAAAAATTTCCAAGTATGTTAGAAGGCATCATCAATAGAATAAAATTATAGGAGACAAAAAGGTTGGAACAAGAACAAGAAGTAAGTCACTTAACATCAGATGTTTACTTTGTGATTTTGAGCCTAAATGTGTTAACAATGCACTTGAAAATGAAGAATGGGTCAGTGCTATGAATGAGAAAATAGAACAGATTGAGAAGAACAATACATGGACACTAGTACTGAGACTAGATGACAAGAATGTAATCGGTACCAAATGGATATTCAGAAACAAGCTGAATGAGAATGGAGAAGTCACTAGGAAAAAAACAAAATTAGTATGCAAGGGATATCCACAAGAAGAAGGCATTGATTGTGGAGAAACCTTTGCACCCATTTCTAGACTAGAAGGAGTTAGAATCTTACTTGCTTATGCTATGTTGAAAGGATTCAAGGTATACCCAATGGATGTCAAATCTGCATTCCTAAATGGAACACTTGAAGAAGAGGTATACATTGAACAACCAGAAGGGTTTGTTGATCTAGACAAGAGAAACATGGTATGTAGACAACATAAAACCTTGTATGGATTTAAAAAAGCACCAAGAGCCTAGTATGAAAGACTTCAATCATATCTCATTAGCATAAAATTTGTTAGGACAAGTGAAAATAGAAATCTGTACTTGAAAGAAGATACCGATGGTAATATTCTGATTGCTAAAATATTTGTTGATGCTATCATTTTTTGCAGAAATGAATTGTTATGCAAATCCTTTGCTAATGAAATGAGCAAGGAATTTGAAATGTCTATGTTTGGGGAGATCAAATTATTTTTTTGTCTACCGATTATTCAACAAGATGTAGGCATATACATCACTCAGTCCAAATACATCAAGGAAGTGCTAAAGATATTCAAGATGGAAGATTCCAAACTAGTTGGAACACCTATCGCTACCAGATGTAAGTTGAAAAAAGAAGGCAAATCCAATGAGGTAAATAATACCTTATATAGATCAATGATTAGCAAACTGATGTATGTTGTTCACACTAGACCAGATATAGCACACACAGTTGGAATTTTTGCAAGATTCTTTACTAATACCAAAGAATCACATATGACTTCTGTCAAGAGAATTCTAAGATATCTAAAGAACACCAGGACTATGGCTTATGTTACAAAAGAGAAGGAAAATTTGAGCTACAAGTCTATATAGATGCTGATTGGTCTGGAAACATTGATGACCGAAAGAGCACAACTAGAGGAGCATTCCTCATGGGTGACAGACTTGTCAGATGGATAAGAAAGAAGCAAGGATGGATCTCTCAGTCTAGTGCAAAAGCAAAGTATGTAGTTGTTGCTGAAAATTTCTCTAATTTAGCATGGATCAAACAATTACTGGAAGGTATGCATATGAAGATCCTTGAACCAGTAATTATCTATTGTGATAATACCATTGCAATTAACATTTCTAAAAATCCAGTCATGTATTCTAAGACTAAGCATATTACCATTAAGTATCACTATCTAAGAGAAAAGGTTGCAGATGTAGAATGCATGCCAAGACAAACATGAGGCCCTTCCTGAAAATCTGCGTGAATATGATTTCCATTTTCTAAATCATTTGAAGTATGAGGACTAGAACTAGGATCTAAATGAGACCTCATATGGTGTGTAGCACTAGAATCTCTAATCGTTTGAGAAATTTTCAATTTATTTGTCCTTAGTAATCTTCGGAGTTGAAGAGGATTCTTTCATAGTTTCATTTACCTCAATATTATTCTATTTGAGTAGAAAAGTGAGGTGCTCAATCTATTTTTTCATGCATTGATGTTCTTCATGACCAATTTTGTTACAAAAGGAATATTTAACTATCTCAATAATTAATATACTTTATTGATATGAGTTATCATTTTTTAAGTTATCAATTTTGTCTTCTTTCTTCCCTTCTTTATCCTTTTTAGTGTTCTTTTTCTCTCCTTTAGCATTTTGTTACTTCTCATTTCCTACAATTAGAGCTTTTGCCTTAGTAGATTTCAAAGTAGTCATTTGAATTAAATTTTCTTGTTCGCTTATAAGATCAATAATGAAGTTATCAAGTGAGGAATTAGACCAAGTACCAAGGGCTCTTTTAGTGGAATATAAAGTATAGACACGCATAGAGAATTCAGAACCTAGCTTGGAAAGCACAGAAAGGATTAATTGATCCTCTTTCTTGTCAATCCCAGAATATTTTAATTGCAACTAAAAAGATTTGAATTTAGTGAAGACTATAGATTACTATTGCACATAGAAGGGGAAAAATTAATGTAATTAAGTTGAAATGGTAGAATAAAGATAAATAGTCTTCTTTTTGGAAGATGTATCCAAATTGGAAAACCATGTTAAAATCTTGTGTCTCTATGTATATTCTTTTGGTTTCCAATTTGTCTACTAATTTTTACAATTGGTATCAATCATATAAGATCTGGGGAGAGCTAAGAGTAGGGCAAAGCTAAGAAGAAGACATTTTAAAAAAAATACCATGGAGGAGAGGGAAATGGTAGAGTAATGTTTTGCAGAAGATGAAACTGTAATACAAGTTCATTTCCATGTGGGTTTATCAGCATACATAATAGGTTGTTGTCAACAAAAGATCATAGAGACACAAATTTGTAAGTGATTGGAGGAAGGTGGTGATGTGACACCCATCCTTATAGATTTTGAAGGAGAAGTTTGGCTATGTTCTATTTTTCCATCCCCACAAACAATTTATTTGAATTCCATGAGATGGAGATGGGGTTTGCATGGTCGTTAATGTGGTTCTACCTAATTTCTAATAAGGTTACTATTGTGAAATAGTTGTGTGATCCCATGGCATATATAGTGCTTAATCCTCTTTGATGACTAATCTTGATGGTGATTGGGTTTTTCCCAATCATTCCATCACTAACCACAAAGATCAACAACTTCCTTTGAACTAGGCTTGTAAAAGTGTTTAAATTTGATACTAAATGTATTGAGGTTTTTTTAAAGGTAGATTTTAATTTTCCATCGATGGGACCAAATCTATAAGGTTCTATTTTATTTAATATGTTTAAAGGAGTTGGTGAGTGAAAGTGACCAATCTACATCATCATCATTGTTGGATATTGATATACACTGTCAATCTTATTTGGAGCAAAAATTGAGTCAAATCATAGGACATAGTGGGTATAATGATTGGTGAAAATAATGTTGGTGACACCCATAATTGATCATGGAAAGTTATGGCCCATAAGAAGGGTTTAGAAATTGTTGACAAGATGAATTTGACATCTAGTATCCAATTTTCTTAAACATCATCATAATGAAAATGAAAAAATTGAAGACAAATAGTGTCGATTTGGATATTATGGAAGATAAAGTTTTGGATTTAGTCATTCATTTCTTGCACCCACAATGGTTTGAGAGAAGATGTGTGGAGTTTTTAGGTTGAAGATTTCATGTTTGGTATGTTTGTATGGATTTTGAAGAGGCTTAATAATATTTTGAATGGCAATTCAAAGGTATTTGCAGAAGACTCTATTCTTTGATGGTTCACAGAAGATGGTACTTTCTAAGAAGGAATGGTTGACTTACTTATGCATCTAGTGGGTTTTGGGGAGATGAGAGTGATGAAGATAATGAAAGTTAGTTAGAAGAGACATCTAACAAAGGTAAAGAACCAGAGATGGATAAACATCAAAAGGTATTATTGGATTCTTTTAAGTCCATTAACAAGGATAGTATGGAACACATACCTTACTATTATGGAAACTTGAATGGTGAAGAGTTACTGGATTGGCTAGAGGGCATAAACAATTAGTTTAACTACAAGGAGGTATCAGAGGAAAAGAGTTAGCTATGCCAAGGCTAGACTCAAAGGATCTACATTGGTGTGTTGGAACATGATGCAGGATGATAGGGTAACTAGTGGAAAGAAGAATATTGTTTGTTGGGAGAGGATGAAGACCAGATTGAGGGCACAGTTCTTGCCTAATGACTATGAGATACAGATGTATCAAAAGTTGCAAAATTTGAGACAAAGGGAGATGAGAGTAAGCACATTGAGGAGTTCCACAAAATTAGCCTAAGGGATAGAAGACAACAAGAATAAATAGAGAAGGTACAAAGGTATCTCAATGGCTTAAGACAAGGGACACAAGATGAAATGAGCATGATGGCTCCTGCAAGCATGCACAAGTGTTTTCAATTATCCTTGAGAGTAGAGGATAAGGCTAAAAGGATGAATAACTTCCATCAAAGAGGAAGGGGTGGTAACAGCAACAGAGGATTCAAAGGCAGAAGTAATTTTGGTAGAGGACAAATCCCAAATATACTAGAGCAGAACTAGTCTATGGATAACAATGGGGAAAATAAGTTCAGAGGATCATTCCAAAGAGGGGGATACCAAGGAAGAGGACCACCAAAAGGAAGGTTTCAGTCCCAAGGAAGATCAAATTCAGTCTTCACTGGCAGATGTTATAACTTGAATCAAGTGGGTCACACAATGGGTAGATGTCCTAAAAAGGTGACCTCATCTTCTATAGTGTTGGAAACAATTGTTTAATTGTGTGTTGTCCTTGATGTTACACAAATGTCATATCAGTCATTAGACAGAGTCTACGGAGCTAAGAATGTTCAGCAAGGCAGTTTACCAGAGTCTACCGAGTTCAGACGGTAAGAAAAGCAATTTACAGAGTCTACCGAGCACTCCAGAATCTTATATCGAGAAGTTAGTTACTACCGGGCTCTCTCGGTCAACAAAGAAATTCAGTGCTTACTGAGTTCAGTCGGTCATCAAAGAATATGTGATGGAAAGTCAGTCTCTACCGAGTTCGTAGTACTTACCGAGTTCAGTCGGTTACCAAAGGATTTAGCAGAATCTGCAGTATTCACTGAGCATCAGTTGAATATCATTTCTGGTCTGTGTCGGCTTCCAAAGGTTATTATTTGTGTTAAACATGTATGCAGATGACCAATGTAATATGTAATTAATTGAAACTTGTAATTGGGCCGACTTGATAACTTGTAGGGTATATAAGAAAGATCAAGTTGCGAATTCAAGAGAGCAGAAGTGCAGAAAGATAAAATGTGAAGAAGAAGGAATGTGCGAATTCTGATAAAGGATTAGTAATATCTTTGAGGTGCTGCAAAGATATATGTGATCAGTGAGGATCTATTGGAGCAGAACAGAGATCTGTATCAGCAAGATAAGTTGTATTTATTCAGATCACTTCATTGTTGCTTTCTAACAATTGTAGCAGTG
>MU228218.1:163567-198686 GCA_018584345.1 Thuja plicata
TGTAAATCCTCTAACAAGGTGGCAATTCAGTTGAATTGTTCTAAAGACCTCTCACAAGGCCACTCCTTACAGGGTGTTTAAATCCTCTAACAGGGTCACACCTAACAGTGTGTTTTGTAACCTTTAAGAGGGTTGGCTCCTAACAGGGCTCACTTCAGAAGAGTGAAAATCAGTAACTAGTTACATTGGTGGTTTTCCCAAAATTGGGTTTCCACGTTATATCTGGTGTTACTTGTGTTCATGTTATCTGTTTTATGCATGCCAATAACTGTGAATATTTAAAGAATAATATAAGGTTAATTTACCGAGTAACAACAATATATTAAGACATCTAAGGGACTTGTGGATTTATTTTTGTGGTAACTGATTCACCCCTCCCCTCTCAGTTACTCCATCCATATTTCCAACACTATAGGAGATAGAAGGAATCAGTTGGTACAAGAAGATGATATAAAAAGTTTCACTTCTCCCATTTCCAAGGTAGGGCCATTAATCGATGGAGAGAATATAATGCTAGGAAGAACTTTCTTGAAGGTTACAAGTACTACAGAGCCACCTTAAAGAAATAATTTGTTTAAGACAACTTGTAGGTCTCATGGGAATATTTGCAAATTGATAGTGGACTCTAGATCCACTGAGAATATAGTGTCTACAAAGATGGTGCACAAACTAAAATTAAGAAGGATACCCCATACCACTCCCTACAAGGTTTCATGGTTAAACAAGGGACAAAAAATAGTGGTGGATGAACAAACCCTGGTAGAGTTCAAAATAGGTGAGTATAAAGAAAAGGTTCTATGTGGCATATTTCCCATAGATGCATTCTATCTTCTTTTAGGACATCCATGGCAATATGATGTGAAGGCTATTCGTGATGGGGAAAACAAAAATTATGTAATCACCAAGTTAGGGAAGAATTTTCAAATGGATCCATTGCAGGAACCTAATGAAGAGAAGCATGTACTAGGAGCTAGTGTGATACTCTTGGGTGGACATGAGTTTCTAAAAGCTATGAAAAAGGAGAAAGGAGTCTGTTGTGCAATGATAGTGAAGCCAAAGGAAGAGACCAAGGAGAAAGCCAAAATGCAACAAGAGATACAAACATTTTTGGAAAGGTATCATGACATAGTGGATAATGGTTTTCCAAGTGCATTACCACCCATGAGGGATGTGAGTCATCAGATAGACCTCATACCTGGAGAAAATTTACCAAACAAAGTAGCATATAAAATGACACGAAGACAAAATGCAAAGATAGCAAAACAGATTCAAGATTTGTTGGAGAAAGGGCTAATAAGGAAGAGTTTGAACCCATGTGTTGTGCCTAAAGTTCTTTCACCTAAGAAGGATGGAAAATGGAGGATGTACACTGACTTCTGGGCCATTAAAAAAATTATAATCAAATATAGGTTTCCAATGCCCCAGATTGAAGATTTGATGGACAACTTGGGGGGTTTGTGTTATTTCTCCAAGGTGGATTTGAAGTTAGGGTTTAGAGTTAGGCTTGGTGATGAGTGGAAGATAGACTTAAAGGTCAATGAAGGGCTGTATGAGTGGCTAGTAATTCCCTTTGGCCTAACTAATGCACCTAGCACATTCATGAGGCTCATGAATGAAGTGCTAGCATATTTTCTTGGTAAGTTTGTAATAGTATATATTGATGACATTTTGATATTTGGCAGGTCCAAGGAGAAGCACATGAAGCAATTGGAGATGGTCTTGAGGAGGGTACATCAAGAGAAGTTGATGATCAATCAAGAAAAGTGTGAGTTTCTAAAAATAGACTTAGTTTACCTTGGTTTTCTAGTTGCTAATGGATGTATGAAGATGGACCCTGATAAGGTTAAGTCAATTTTGGAATGGCCTACACCTAGGTCCATAGGGGATGTTAGGAGTTTTCATGGATTGACATCCTATTATAGGAAATTTGTGAGGAATTCAGTCATGTATGTGCCCCTATTCTCAACACTATCAAAGGGGGAATCAAATGTCAGTTTAAGTGGACTATAGCAGCAGACCAAGGGTTTGAAATGTTGAGAAAGATTATAGCATAATTACCTACACTTAGGTTCCCAAATTTCAATCAGCTATTTGTGGTAGAGTGTGATGCTAGCAAGCTAACCATTGGAGCAGTATTAAGCCAAGAGGGACACCCTGGGGCATTCTTCTTAGAGAAGTTGAATGAGGCTAAAAAAAAGTACTCCACCTATGATTTGGAGTTTTATGCTATGGTACAAGCCCTTAAAAATGGAGACACTACCTCCTACCTAGAGAATTTGTGGTCTACACTGATAATCATGCTCTAAGTTTCTTGAATGGGCAAGTAAAACTGAATTAGAGACACCTAAAGTGGGTAGAATCTCTACAATCTTACACATTTGTCATTAAACATAAGAAATGGGTTAGAAACAAGGTTGCGGATTCCCTTAGCCAAAGAGTATTAACTATACAGAAGATACAATTGCAGAGTGTAGGGTTGAATGACTTGAAATACCTCTACAAAGAGGATAATGACTTCAAAGATGCCTATGAGACTTGTAAATTTCCAACAAGGATTCAAGGTGGAATTCACTGAATTTATGTTGTAGGAAGGAATATTGTTTAAAGGATATATCATGTGTATGCCTCAGTGCTCAATGAGGGAGAACATTGTGAAGGAGAAACACCAAGGAAGCTTGGAAGGCCACTTTGGAGTGTATAAAACACTAGAGCAAGTGAATAGGCATTACTATTGGCCTAAGTTATAGTCAGATGTTAGGAAATTTGTAGAGAAATGTCAGATTTGTTAGAGGGCTAAAGGACAAAGTAGTAATAGTGGGTTGTATCAACCCCTATCAGTACCCCAAATGCCTTGGGAGTGTCTAAGTATGGACTTTGTGTTGGGGTCACCAAAGACAACAAGGGGACATGACATTATATTTGTGGTGGTGGACCATTTTAGAAAAATGGCTCACTTCATTCCATGTAAGAAAACTAATTATGCTTCAAAAATTGCAGGGTTATTCTTCAGAGACATTGTAAGGATTAATGGATTGCCACTGAATATAGTAAGTGACAGGGATAGTAAGTTTATGTGTCACTTTTGGAGGACCCTTTGGAAGATGCTCGATAAAAAATTGTCTTTCTCTTCAGCCTACTGTTAGGGTTTTTTCTTGTATGAATCGCAGTGCTTGAAATGACTACTTGAACACCATGCTATCTATCTTTATTCAAATGCAAGAAAATCCTAATTGCTAAGGATTGGATAAGATCCTTCTCATTTTTGAGCTCCACATATAGTTGGGTAAGTTTTACCTCTTTATGATTACTGATTACACAGTATATATATGAATGTGGACACTGATTTGCTATTAGGAGCTTATTAAATCAACTTTATGAAACACTTTGCATATTACCAAGCATAACCAAATGCAAAACTTAACCATACAAACCATGATTGTAAATATAGCATAAATCAGTGATACAAGGATTTTCATCCTTCTTCCTTTTAAGGATGGATAATCTAGTTGATTCACTCTCCAAGGAATCACTAAAATGGACAATATCCCGCTGATATGAGTCCCTAATGAGTTCAACTTGTTTGTTCCAAGTAACAAAAGTATATTTGATTGAAATGATTTTTATATTGGATGAGGAACAAACTGCAAACTATATCCTAGACCAGTGCCTGTCCCTTGGGCTAAGAGTTAATGAAAACATGAATCAGTAAGAATAAACCAATGGAGGTACCATAGAGTGTCTTACAAACTACATGCAGCTGAGATAGAGTGCCTTACAAACTATCCTCTCATATACATACTTCTGCATCAAATCTTTATCATAATGCTATTCTCTCTGAAATTATCTATGAAACTTAGTCCTCTCCTTGAAAGGAACTCATAAATAATTAGACACACTATTACAGTAGGTGTATTTCAAATGACTTACAGGTGAAACACACTAGAGCACAAATAAAATCCAAAGAGACAAGATAATATGACAGAGGGAAAACTACACTGCATTCCATTACTGTATGCTACTTCTAGACATCCAAACCTTAAGCCTTTATAATATCAAACATATAGAAGTATAACTTGCAATAAAATTTCCACAAGACCAACAGGGACCTGCTTTGAACATCTGCAGGGAAAACCACAAAATAGAATAGAAAAAAGGAACCTTTGCAAATTATCAAATTAGTCTCTTTATAGGCTCAAGGCATCCTGGAATCCACAAGGATGCAAAAAGATACAGATGTCTTGACCTAACCCCAATCACATAAAAAACAAGAAAGAAGAAACCCCCAACCGATGGATGGACAAATATGGAGAATGAAATCTAATTTTGCACTTTTCCCCCTTCACAGTCCTCAACTTTGATTGATTTCATTAATAACTAACTCCACTTGTCTATTCAAAATCTGAATTCATCGATGTCTAAAATCTGATATAATTGTCTCTTCAAATACTGACTTTGTTATGCCTCTGAGAAAGTGTTTCAAATCTGATTTACTTTGTCCTTTCAAAATTTTGATCTTATCCCCTGCCCTTTCAAAGTCTGACTCCATTCTATGAAAATATGATTCTTATCCTCTACATAAAAAAAAACCTCCAAGAAAGTTCAATAAATCAGATTTTGCAATAAAATATGTCTTTGCATTTTGTCTCTTCTTGCAAATCTGATTCAATCTCATTCATGGATCTAGTCTTCATTTTTTGAGCAACCCACAAATCTGATCATATTCTAAAAAATCTGATTTCCATCTTGTTATTGCAAAAAATCTCCCAGAATGCATATTTGATAAGCATTTGCAATAAAAGATTGAAAAATTATCCTGTGCACATTTGAATATCTTGAAATCTCCAATTTTCTACATTTCTACCTATAACTCACCAGAATTTGACATGTGGCATGCTTTGACTAGCTTTTTAACTCACTTCTTAATCGCAGTTACCTTCTTCTTATTGTCTCCAAGTCTCTAAAAAATCCTCTTAACCACAGTCTAATTTGGAGACCTGGCGACTAGCTTTAGTCTCCAAGTCTCTGAATGAATTTTGACTTAGCATTTCTTACTGGTAACTATGAGACCAACCTTAGTCTTATTTTCTCTAAAAATTTTCAGCTTAACTGCCACCTTCTTGTGACCATGTGACTAGCCTCTGGCAGTTTATCCTTAGCATCCAGTGACCACGTGACTGGCGGTTATCTCCTGATCATGATGGTTATCTCTGGCATCTGGCGACCTCACAACATCATCTAGTGGCTTATTTGGTAGTTAGTCTCCTTGTCTCAGAATCCTGGTGGTTAACTGCTAATCTTCTTCTGACCTCACGACCATGTGCCACATGTCCTCTTTGCCATGTCATCACCTACATCATCACTTTTCCACATCATCCACTTTCTACAAAATATGGTTGCCAACAATTTCAGGCATGGAAATCAAGGCACTCTAGTCTGGGCACATGTGTGGATAGAGCCTCCATTTCATCTTCATATTATGTATTGAGCCTTGTTGCTTATAAACTTTCTATACTTCCGTTGTGTTCGCAATGTGGGATTAAATCCCTCCACATTTTAAATACTTTTCAAATTTGGGTGCCCAAAATTATGGGGTCCACCATGCATTATAACCTCCAGCTCCCAAGGGCCCGCCAAGAGCTTTTGGACCTCTTTCTTATTTCATATGCAAAGCCTTTTAGTATATAAACACTAAAAACTGACCACACACAGGTAATATGGGATATAACATTTTCATTATTTTCAAGTTTTAAACAACTTCTCTGTAGATGCTGCTCACTAACTACATTGTTTTAATGCTGTCTAATACCTTTATTTTTCTCTAGAGGCTTGGGCACCCCTTTCCATAGTTTTACTTTTTCAAATTTGAACTTAAAACTTCAAAAACTTCTCCTCCATTTGCTATCGTAGTACCTCTGTAATCTGCTCTCCATCATTCCGAGTGTAATCCCTCTGGCCATGGTTTTTCTATTTAAAACTTTACAATTCTTCCACTTAGTGCTATGTATGGTACATGGCATTTGAATTTACTTGTTCAATGCTTTCAAATTCCCCAAAAACTAGCGCAGACCAGTATGAAATATGGTTTGTTGAGTATAAAACATCTTCACAAAATGTCACACAACCTATGGAATGAGCTTTCTCCACCATTTTTTAATGTTTTGAAACATTATTAATCCTATATTGCATAGGAAATACTCTAGTGTCTGCATTTGATTATAGTAATGTGTAGCCTCCTCAAACTACTGCATAGCAAACTGCATAGTAAATGTTTTGCAAAAACCTTAGTCTTCCTTCATTTTCCAACTTTCAAGCCTCTATAGTTTCCATGATCCATGCATGAGATTCTGCGCAAGTTATAAACTGCAAATTTTTTCTTTAAACATATAATCTTCTTCTATGTTTCTAGGTTGGCAATGGAATACATCCGGTAATTTTCTTTTGTATGTTTTAGAACCCATCCTCTCTTTTACTGTTGCGTGGGCAATTGATCATTACATTTTTATTTACTCTATGCATTAACTCCTTCAAGAGGTATGTTCTATGCACCTTTTCATACTATTCATTCCTTGTAAAATAGTGCAGGCCTTTCATGGTTTCACATTCTATGTAATGTACTCTCCTCTCTGTCAACGCAACTTCTCTCTGGTTTTCTTGTTTGATATATTTCAAAGACCCTTCATAAAAAAAAAAACTATGCAGCACTTAGCAAGGGTGTTTGCAGTTTTCAAATATTTAACATGCCTATTAGCTCATCCCCAATCTGCACAAGTCTTCATACTTGCGCAGGTTCTCTAATTTGAAACTCCATTTCAATACATTGCCTAGCATTTGGGATTGTAATTTATAAATGTTTTCAATATCTGAATAAGTCTTTATCATTTATAACACAAGCTGCCTTTATATTTTCTTGTGTTATCCATTCTTCTGGTATGTTTATCAAAGACAACATTTTCCTACACTGCAAGATCACATTCATTAGAATATGAATATTAAAGACACTATTATATGACAGTGTATGGAAACCAAAACATGCTTCCCATGTTATCCCAATCATAGGAAATATTTAGGATATTGTATGATAAAACACATTTTATAGTATTCAATGTCTCACAAAAATCCTCTTCAAAAGGTACCTGTATTCTTCATGCTTTGGCATTCACACATGCCAATTTTCTAAGCACTGGTTCTTTATAAGATTATGTATCGCATTTAGTGTATATTACTATTTTGTATCAGCTTGAAAGTATTGAAAACTTACTTTCAATTTTTTACCATGCACAAACACTTCATTGGATACATAATGAAACTACACTGAAAGAAGGTTTAGAATGTCACTAAGCTTATACTTCCATATATTATACATTCGTGCTCAGTAATACCAAGTTTCCATGTTTTCTGACATAAGGAACAAAGTTCATAGAGACTAATTCTTTTATTGCTCTAGTTCTTGAATATTTTCAGTTTATTATTCCCACATCTTTGTGGGTGGCAACTTTGAAGTTTTGTGCAGCCCAATAACATTGATTTACATATAAAAATTCAGAGCTTCTCAACATATTGCTTGCAGATTTGAAACCTTTGTCAATTTATTTTGGCAAGGAAGGAGAAAAAGGTTCAGTTGGTTGTTTAGTCATGTTTACTTCAGCTGGCTGTAAAAGAGTTTCAGCAGCAAACAACAAAAGGTATTCTACCTCTCACATGGTTTTCTTTCATGAGAATTTAGTAATTTAAATGGATTTCATCTAGTGAGTGTTTTCAGCACTAAGAAGGAGGTATTTTAAAATTAGTAAGATGTCACACCTATATTGGGTTAGCTTATGTAATTCTATAAACTTTGAAGGTATTCCTAGATACCCAAATCCTATTCCACCAGTAGTCAGAGATTGTTTGCCAAAGTTTACTGGTCGAGATGAGCAATCAGTTAGGGAGCATATAAGAAAGTTTGCAGATTTGATTGATTATCATGACATAACACATGAGGATGTACTAATGAACCTATTTTCAATATCTCTAGTCGATGATGCTAGGGATTGGTTTAAGAAATTACCTCATGATTCAAAAGGGTCTATGACTGAAATGGAGCAGTGTTTTGTTGAATAATATGGTAACATAGAGGACAATAGTGTTTCTTATGCTATATCCAATGTTGAAGAATCAGTGTCCACATTCATATATATACTGTGTAATCAGTAAGCATAAAGAGGTAAAACCTACTTGAGTATATGTGGAGCTCAAAAGTGAAGAAGGATCTTATCCAATCCTTAGCAATTAGGCTTTTCCTGCATCTGAATCAATATAGAGAGCATGGTGTTCAAGTAGTCATTTCAAGCACTGTGATTCATACAAGAAAAAACCCTAACAAATTGGCGAATCTACTAGGGAATTTATTTTGAGAAGTGATTTTCAGTAATAAGTTTCAAAGTTCATAGAGATTAATTCTTTTATTGCTCCAGTTCTTGAATATTTTTAGTTTATTACTCCCACATCTTTGTGGGTGGCGACTCTGAATTTTTGTGTAGCCCAGTAGCATTGATTTACACGTAAAAATTCAGAGCTCCTCAACATATTGTTTGCAGATTTGAAACCTTTGTCAGTTTATTTTGGCAAGGAAGGAGAAAAAGGTTCAGTCAGTTGTTTAGTTGTGTTTACTTCAGCTGGCTGTAAAAGAGTTTCAGCAGCAAACAACAAAAGGTATTCTACTTCTCACATGGTTTTCTTTCATGAGAATTTAGTAATTTAATTGGATTGCCTCTATTGAGTGTTTTCAGCACTAAGACGGAGGTGTTTTAAAATTAGTAAGATGTCACACCTATATTGGGTTAGGTTATGTAATGCTATAAACTTTGAAGGTATTCCTGGATACCCAAATCCTATTCCACCAGTAGTCAGAGATTGTTTGCCAAAGTTTACTAGTCGAGATGAGAAATCCGTTAGGGAGCATTTAAGAAAGTTTACAGATTTGATTGATTATCATGACATAACACATGAGGATGTACTAATGAACCTATTTGCAATATCTCTAGTCGATGATGCTAGGGATTGGTTTAAGCAATTAACTCATGATTCAATAGGGTCTATGACTGAAATGGAAGAGTGTTTTGTTGAACAATATGGTAACATAGAGGACAATAGTGTTTCTTATGCTATATCCAATGTTGAAGAATCAGTGTCCACATTCATATATATACTGTGTAATCAGTAATCATAAAGAGGTAAAACCTGCCTGAGTATATGTGGAGCTCAAAAATGAAGAAGGATCTTATCCAATCCTTAGAAATTAGGTTTTTCTTGCATCTGAATCAATATAGACAACATGGTGTTCAAGTAGTCATTTCAAGCACTGTGATTCATACAAGAAAAAACCCTAACAAATTGGCGACTCTACTAGGGAATTTATTTTGAGAAGTGGTTTTCAGCAATAAGTTTCAAAGTTCATAGAGATTAATTCTTTTATTGCTCTAGTTCTTGACTATTTTCAATTTATTATTCCCACATCTTTGTGGGTGGTGACTCTAAAGTTTTGTGCAGCCCAGTAGCATTGATTTACACATAATATTTTAGAGCTTCTCAACATATTGTTTGCAGATTTGAAACCTTTGTCATTTTATTTTGGAAAGGAAGGAGAAAAAGGTTCAGTTGGTTGTTTTGTCATGTTTACTTTAGGTGGCTGTAAGAGAGTCTCAACAACAAACAACAAAAGGTAATCTACTTCTCACATGGTTTTCTTTTATGAGAATTTATAAATTTAAACAGATTGCCTCTATTGAGTGTTTTCAACACTAATAAGGAGGTGTTTTAAAATTAGTAAGATGTCACACCTATATTAGGTTAGGTTATGTAATTATATAAACTTTGAAGGTATTCCTGGATACCCAAATCCTATTCCACCAGTAGTCAGAGATTGTTTGCCAAAGTTTACTGGTCGAGATGAGAAATCAGTTAGGGAGCATATAAGAAAGTTTGTAGATTTGATTGATGATCATGACATAACACATGAGTATGTACTAATGAACCTATTTGAAATATCTCTAGTCGATGATGCTAGGGATTGGTTTAAGCAATTACCTCATGATTCAATAGGGTCTATGATTGAAATGGAAGAGTGTTTTGTTGAACAATATGGTAACATAGAGGACAATAGTATTTCTTATGCTATATCCAATGTTTAAGAATCAGTTTCCACATTCATATATATACTGTGTAATCAGTAATCATAAAGAGGTAACACCTGCTTGAGTATATGTGGAGCTCAAAAATGAAGAAGGATCTTATCCAATCCTTAGAAATTAGGCTTTTCTTGCATCTGAATCAATATAGACAACATGGTTTTCAAGTAGTCATTTCAAGCACTGTGATTCATACAAGAAAAAAACCTAACACCTACCATCCATAGTCAAATGGGAAAACAAAGGTAGTAAACAGGTCACTTGGGAACTTTCTAAGATGCTTGAATAAGAAACATGGCCAGTCATGGGATCACATCATAGGCCAACAGAATTTGCCTATAATGATTCCATTAATAGGAGTACTGGTAAAATCCCCTTTCAGATAGTATATGGGTTCAATCCTAGAGGGATCTTAGAGTTGAGGGATCTCATTTTTAAGGATAGGAGTTCCCAAGGGGAGTCATTTGTAGGATAGATGAAGGAGCTTCATGATCAAGTCAGTAAGACTTTACAAAGGCAAGTGGAGAAGTATAAGTCCAATGCTGATCAGACAAGAAGGGAATTATAGTTCAAGGTGGGGGACTTGGTCCTTTCTTATCTCAGAAAGGAAAGACTACCCAAGGGACAACCTACAAAATTACTCATGAAGAAGATAGGACCCTTGAAGATATTGCACAAGTATGGAAGGAATTCATATGAAGTGGAATTGCCTCCTGATTTGGGAATTTCACCAATCTTTAATGTTTGTGACCTACACCCCTACAAGGGACCATCTCTAGACACAGGTCAAACCACTCTTACACATCAAGGAGATGATGATTGGGTGAAATATTTTCCAAACCCAATCCCACTGTAGTTAGACAGTATACTTGATACTAAGGTGATCAAAAAGAGAAGGAAGGGTATCTACAAGGAATATCTAGTTAAGTGTCATGGACTGCCTAAAGATGAAGCCACTTGGATGACATAGTTGGACATTCTAAAGCATGGGGTCACCATTGAAGACCTCTTAACTCAAGGGACTTGAGTTTTTTGTCCCAGAGGAGTGTGGTGTAGAGAACCTCCCTTTTTGGTGTGTTTGGTGTGATTTAGGGTTAGGTTATATGTCTTTTGTGAGTGACAATAAGGTATACTAGGGTGGATCCAATTTGATGTCATTTTCATGTTTGTAAGAGCCAAATGAGCTCATGGAGGATATTATGGTCATTTTGACCGAGAGAAACAAAATGTGTAATTTTTGTGTACCTTGGGGTTAGAATGTGTCTTAGCACCCTAAAGGTCCTAATTATGGTCATAGAAGTCAACCATGATCATCGAGTTGACAAAAGAAGTCAAAATGCACAAAATGTAAAAGTTGCTAGCAACATTGAAAAGTTGCTCGAGAAAATTTTGCAACTTCTTGACAAGAAGTTGAAAAATCAAGTTAGAGCTATTGTAACTGATCATGCTCGATATATGGGCTTGGATTTGATGTTTTTGAAAGGTTGATGAAGTTTTGATTTGCAGAACTTGTTTTTTGTACTTCTGTACAGATGCTTGTAACTGTATTCTTTTGATTCACAAAGCTATCAACATTCTGTATAGTTTTTTATGTATTGGGAGAGGAGATCGAAACCCATGGGGGTGTAGAGTTTTAAAATAGATTTATTTTTCATACTTTAGGTTTCTTTGAAGTTATAGGAGTAGAGAGTTACATTAATTTTAAAGTCACTGGTTTGCAAGTGACATTCATAGTGTTGCAGAGTTAGAAATGGATCTAACGTAAAAACCCACTAGTTGAATTGACTGAAACCATGGGGGAATTAGGGTTAGAGTCTTTAAATAGGGTTTTTGGTTTCATTTTTGTTGTTGCAATGGATTTCCTAGACCAAATGGGAAGACCTATGGTTGACTGTTGAATACAGGTGAGCCTTGATAGGGTAAAGATGGATTTGGTTTGTGCACCCATGACCTTGGGGAAAAAATCCCTTGATAGTCTCCTTGAAGGATTAAAAGGTGGGATAAGGTAAAATGAATTTTAGAGATCAATTTTGTGACAATTGGTCAAGACTGGTCTAGAGGCTTAATTAATAGGCTGAAAACTAGGGCATGATAGAAGCTAGGGTTGTGGGTACATCCAGAAGCTAGGATTTTGGATTATGAAAGGGTTGATAGATACCTTGAAGGTTTTCAAGGTATTATATGGGGTTTTTTGGATAATTTGAGATCTTAAGGTCAAAAATAGTGAATTTTGACCTACTAGGAAACAAGCCAATTAGGCCTCTTAGTGAAATTGATACCAATTGGATTGGTAAAGTACCTAGAATTCTGGGAAATGGTTCTGAAGACCTTTGGATGAGCCAATAATAGAGAAGAAAGCCTAAGTGGATGTATGGGAAGATACTAAGAAATGGTTTGGGATTCTAGGAGGAAGTCTAGTGAAGAAGCCTAGGTGATTGAAGAGCTAGTTGGACTAGTTAAACCTAGGGGTGTTGGAAACATCACAAAATCAACTATACCTTGGAGGAGAAGTTGATAGTGAGGATCTTGGAGATCCATATTGGAGGATAACACAAGGACAACTAACCATTGGATGGCTAGGAGAGATTAGGAGTACTTTGGGGGAAAGAAACCACTAGAGCCCTAAACCCTCTGCATCAAAGGCCCATAATAATCCAAACTATAGGCCATTTTCATGAGGAGGATCTAAAATATTCCTTCTAGGTGAAACAAAAGAAACCCAAGCTTGGGTGTCAAGTATTGGATCCCATAAATTAGGATCTGGTGCATACATTAGCATTTGTGGTGGCTTTCTAAGTGAATATTTTCATCTTTAGTATTTTCTATTTCATAAAAAAAACTCATGTCAAACTTATGAGTTGATTTTATCTTATGAGTCATTATACCTTATAAAGTTGGTTGTATATTTAGTTTTACCAATTTGAAAAGGAACCTTCAGAGGAGGACATAAAATTTTCTTTACAACATGGTTCCCAAGGTGTTAGACAACACATGTTAGATCGAGGGGAGATATTTTTCAATGGTCATGAATATGAGGTAATTTATTTATAATATTCTATAACTTATGGAATAATTCAATTAGGGGTATTATGTTAGTTTAATAAGTTAAAATTGTGTTGTGTGTAGGAATCCCAACAACCAACTCATTAGGTAGTGAGAATGAAGAGGAGCTAGAGGAACATGATGAATTATTTGTTTCACACAACGATTCAATTGTCATTTCAGAACCTCAACATGAAACCATCCTTGAATTTCAGCAAGCTAAAAAGAAGAATAATGAAGAGGGTGTTCAATGTGATGAACAAACCACACCCACAATTAGAATAATGCCTCATAGAAAGAGGAAAAAAAGGAAGAGGATGGATAGAATATAATGTTGAATTTAAAACTAGGTATGTAGTAAAAATTTACTAGAATCTATAGGTTTTTTAAAGCTTCACAACTCCTTGAACTTGAAGACAATATTTATGTTTATTTTTATGACATTATTTTGTCATATTTTTTCCTCAACTCTCTATTGAAGCATCATTGCACTTTTCTTGACATGACACTTTGACCATAATTGAATTATCTTTTTTACAATGTCAGTCCTTCAAAGTACTATTTTCCTTTCTCTAAATCTATTATCTACATTATTTTGAAGATTACATATGTTGTTATGACAAAATTATCTTTTCCTTTTATGTTCATTATGGTGTGCAAAGGTCTTTTGAAAAATCTCTCACCCCCATCACATGCAAGCTTGACAATCATCTACAATTGGGTTTCTTTTTGATTGACTGATTTGCAAACCTTACTCACTACTTTGAAACTCTTTTTTAATCTCCTCATAGGACCTAATGAATATTATGATGAGCTAGTATAATGATGTGCCCATGTCATATCCCTATTCTTGGAGATTTAAAATCAATGTCCCTATCTTATAAAATCACTATTTTGTGCCCTTCATTTTGATGTAATAGGTCACTTGCTTTGCAAAAATCATCCTCACCAATTTTTAATCTATTACCACTTCTCTTATTAATTATTATCACCACACAAGAAGTCTTCTTTTCTATTTTTCTTGTTTATTGTTCATGAATGGACTACTTCTCATTTTGAATTTACTACTCATTCCTCTCTATATAATGACATTTCTACCAATCGATAAATTTAGTGGTCATTTTATATATTTATTTCTATTTCTTAAGTACTTTGAGTTATAAAAAATATGAAAATTGGAGAATAAAGTATTACTCCTTTAATCAATATTACAAAATGAATCATTATAGAAAAGAAAGAGTTTGACATTATTTTAAGACCTATCAATACTATTGATGGTAGACTACTATTAAAAGAGAAAACAACTATTTTATTGTACATAGAATCTTATAGCTAGAAGGGATCATAAAATAGAAACAAATTTACATGAAAAGAGTGTGTAGATCATAGTTTTCTAGTAAAGAGAATAGTTTATTGCTTCATATAGGGAAACATACGAAATCATTATATGCACGGTTGGAAGATTGGAAGCAGAATACATTTTTCTTAATTTGTATAAATTTTTCATTCTTTCATCTTCTGATGACACTTTTTAAGGTCCATTTTTTCTAGTCTTAAGGGTTCAATATTAATGGGGGCGTGAATAAATAATCTAAGATATATACAAATTCCCAAATCTTTAACTCAAAATCAACATTCATAATTTTAGTTATTGATAAGAAAGTGAAACTTAATCAAGTAAACACAACCACCATAATGTATGCAACACATAAAAAAGAGATTTTCACGTGGAAATAAAAATGGCTTTAAATCATGGTGGGAATGATGGCCCACACATAATGTACTCTTCTGAAGTACATTATGTTAGGAGCTTAACCCTATTCAGAGTTTACAAAGACACTATTAGATATTGCCCAGTTATTGGATTTACCTCTTGCCTTGTTAGGAGATTTACCCTGTTAGGAGTACCTATGTTAGGATAATTCAAACTCAAGTTAATGAGCCACTCTACTAAGATATTTACAAATAAGACCTATTAGGGTCTACCTGGTTAATGGATTTACAATAGGAAGACTATTATAGGGTTACTTGATCTAGAAATAGAAACTCCTTTGCTTGATCAGATCCTCTATAACACTTACATTCTCTTCTTGGAAGACTCTTCTACACCCTCACTTAATCACACCTTCATATCCTTGATCTACACACACAAATCTTCAATTTCATGATATAAATATCACTTCTCAAGCCATGAGCCCTCCATTTCCCTAAATCTCACCCAACATATTTGAAATCACTTTTTTCAATCTTCACACTTAGAGAGATCATGTCAAAACACACATTCGAATATAACAAACATCTTTACCAAATAGGTCAGCCATATGATAGATCCTTACAATTTATTTTATCAAGAAAAGTCAAACATGTTTTGACCAACTGAGCCTACATCTTTATAAAATGTCTACCTCGATTAATGTAATGCAAACACATCACTACAAATGAATTTAGACACGTCAACAATATATTTGGAATACAAATGATTCATTGCAACTTGATTATTGATCGCCAATAGAAGATTTATCATCAGTAGGTGAAGAGCACTATCACATTTCTCTGAAAAAAATTTTGTAACCACAAAACATTTTTATCGATCAACCAAAATAGTCACAGTACTAACCATGAACTTAGCATAGTATCAACAACACAATTATATTATTGTGCCACATAACTCATCATAGATTTGATAAACCAATCAAATCACTCATTGCTAGTCACAAATTGTTCTAGCAATTTCCCGATCGTACTTCACTCAATTGTAACTTCCACAAATCATACATTCAATAGTTGTGATCATATGGTTATCATCAAAATCCATTCCCAAGTCTACCTTAAGGCTCATGACCATTGAAACCACTTACAACATATTGTTCATGTTTCTCACATACTTGGCAACACACTAAGAACACTAGGTTAATACTTGACATCAATCACAATACAATAAATGATCATCACTTTACCAAATCTGTACTGTCGCTTCACTTACAGTCACTATATTCATTAGGCCAACAATATCCACATTTGGAATTGATGGAAACACAAAAATCAAAACATCTTCTCAAGAAAATAACCTACACTGCTTGTGTTCTTGCACTTAATCTTCATTTCTGAATCGATTGTAACTTTCATGTCCTTCTTTGTGCCTTCTAACTTTTATGTGTCTCCCCCTTTCTCTCTGATATCACTTTCTTTTTCATCTATTTTCTCATCTCTTCTTAGTGCTTCTCTCACCCTTTTAAAATAATACCAAAGATGTCATACCATATATCACTTCTTCTCCTTGGATGCTGAAACAAGTAATCAATAGATTTATCACCGAATTCTCCCCCTAAGGAGTAGCTCCTTATTACATCAATCCAAAAAAGATTTCCAATAACTGAAATTGGACTGATGCAACATCATTTTAATTATTCTCAGGTTGGGGAATGAACCCCAATTTTCCTCTTAGTGATGCAGGAGCATCCTGGGGTAGTTGGCGATCATGTGTCACCAAAAGCATTTTTTGGTTTGATTTTGATTTTTTACTTGGGAGCTTGATAATTTGGTTAGTAATTGCCTTGGAGTTCATTATTTGGAGTGCTCAGTTATATGTTGGCTCATTTACTTATGGCTCAATCTCAATGACTAATTTCTTGGTCTCAGTGACTTGTTGCTCGGTGGTGTCTATTCAGTGTAGCTCGGCTCGGTTGTGCCTCTCACCGAGTTCTCTTTTTTGGTGTTCTCGATCACTGACGAGTTTTATGCTATCTGTTGGGTTGAACAACTAGTGAATTTAATTTGCAGTTGCATGTGGGCAATGCGAGGACCTATATCTTGTTTTTTTCACTCTCCTATGTATATTTAATGATGATTGGAGGCTGACTGATGGATAACATGTCAGTTGTGTGTTCTTGATGCCTACTTAGGTTTATTTATGTTATTTCAATTGTAATGCCGACTTGTGGAAAGTTTGTACAAAAGTCAGTCTAGTTTTATATTTAGAGAGGGATGAGATAGAAGGAAAAAGGATAATAGCAAGCTATAAGATGAATAATTGAAGGTTGAAGTAGATAGTTGTAAGTGGGTAGATAGAAATTAGAGATTACTAGGTGGCTTGTGAGCATATGTTTATAACTAGTTTCTTCCACTTAAATATAGAGTAGACTAAGAATGTTGGATCATGTGAGATCTTCTTAATGCTATTTTTATTTTTGCCCTAAATTGGAAGGCCTTACAGCCTGACATGTTGATTGTAATATTTATTTATTGATAAAAATCTGATTATTGTTTTGTATAATTGAATCTAAATCTAAGTATATGTTGATATAAATTGTTATATCTCTAGTGTTGTGATTTTTCCATTGTTGTCTTGTTCTTGGCTGCAAGTTTGGAAGTCCTTTACTGGATCTTTCAAACTTGACTACATCAAGTGGTATTAGAGTTGGTTTGTTTATTGTGGAGCTTAGGTTTTTTGAAGATCTCGAGAGATGCCTCTGACATGATTAGACCCTAGGGAAATTGCAAATCTTTCTGAGGAAGTGGAAGAAAGGATAACAAAAACAATTAGATCTGAGATGATGGCAATGAAGAAAGAAATCATAGCATGTATCATAAATGTTGGATTACATAGAGGTCTGAGAATAGATGATCATTATGAAGAAGCTATTGAAGACTTTGAATTTATTGTATCTAGTGGAGATGACAAAGCCAATCGGATGGAGAGATATGGAGGAGACAACTATGATGTTAGTAATAACTGAGAGGGGGGTGAATTAGTGGCCTCAAAATTTATCCTTAAAAACTTAATCACCAATCTATAAACCTTGGATTATTATGTCCCTACAAGATGCATGCCATGAAATACTTTATAAACATTAATTGTCTGTCAGTTTTCCTTGTCTGTCCTTATTCTCCTTCGTTATCGATAAGCAGTATAACTATTTACCGAAACTCAGTAAGTAAGCATAGTATACAATCAATCCAGAATTAACTATGTGAGATGTAAAAAAATAAAGTAATAAACCACACACACATAACACATGGATTTGAACGTGGAAACCCTATTAAGGGAAAAACCACTGGGACCAGTACCCCAAATTTTCACTCTTCTAGAGTGAGCCCTATTAGGAGCCAACCATGTTAAAGGTTACAAACATATTGTTAAGTGTGACCTTGTTAGAGGATTTTATACATAGAGGTTTTCACTTAGTATCGGGCATTTATTTTCTACCATCCTTGAATCAGCCTCCTTCTTAGACTGTCAATAGGTATTGGGAAAATCTTGCTACCATCCTTAAATCAACCTCCTTCTTAGACTGTCAATAGGTATCAAGAAATTCTAATGCTACTTTCATGAATCAACCTTTTTGGCACTTCTTGAGAGATACCTCAAAATATAGAAGATTGTTAAGTCCTTCTCTGTTAAGAGACTTGATGCTTCAATGGTTAAACTGAAACACTATGACCTGTTCATGATGCAACTTTGAATTGCAGATTTTTAGATCTATTTAAGTATATTACCTCTCTGATCAATGTATTAATTCAATTCTTTTGTGCTCCACACTTTCTACTCTGTGATGTTGTGCTTACTTTTTTTTGGTTTCTATAGGATTCCTTATCTCTTCTTCAGCTTGATTGATCAGGACTTTATGAATTTTTTCTTCATCATTTTCTCTTCAACATCCTCTTTTTATTCACTCCCCTTAATCACTTTTTTGTGATTGTGTTTTGGAAATGAATTAAGGTTGTCGCTTATATAGACATATAGACATGATGTTCATTTTCTTGATTCTTGATTCTTGGTGTGATAAACAATCCAGCCAATTATATTTAAAGCATAACTCCTGATTTATGTCATAGAAATATTCTTACCAACTGTACAAATCATCTTTAAATTAATCACTTAACTCAGGTCAAATAAAACAAAGAAAACAACCAGTTAAGTCTTTCTTTTAGCTCTGCCCGCTAGATATTTTGTCATTTTCTAAACTCTCTGTTCTATCGGTCAATTCTATAGCTAGTCATCAGTGACAACTGAAAGTTCCATTGGTGAGAATCTAGTTAGCTTCGTGATCTCCATTCGTCAGGTATCATTGGAAGTTTACTCATCAAGCAACCTTGATTTTTTCTCATCAGGAAACCTTATGACTTTGCTCTTCGGGCACTCTATGGTTCTTCTTCATCTAGCAACACTATTCTTTGGTCATCGGGTATCACTATGACTTGTCATGTTTTCTCTGTCTGTTGGTGTGCACTTCGTCGGTCTTGTTTGTCACTTAGTGAATACATGACTTTTATGTATTGCTAGAAGTATAAACTTTCTTCCTTTATTTCTCTGAAGTCTTTGGCATTATGTACATGACCGTAAAGATGATATCAAGTTGACATCAATGAAAATACAATCATTAACTAATTTAATGGCTTGCATTATCTTCAACTTAAAATTGTCACACATTCAATCAGTTACATGTCCTCATATGATTGGCTGCAGAGATCTAGAGCTCGATTGAGTAAAAGTTATCAAATGGAGGTGTCCAATTTTTTAGGCACATTGAGACATGGGGATTTGATTAATTAGATTGGTAAGTTAGAAGACTACTTTGAGTTGGAATACATTGAGGATCCACTTTGAGTGAGATTGGCACAGAAAAATTTGAAAGGACATGCTACTTTATGGTGGAAAGAATTGCAGAGGGACAAAGAAGAAGGTAAGATGAAGTTCAATTCATAGAGGTTGATGGTGACAAAGCTAAAGACTAAGTTTATTCCTATAGACTATGAAGTGGAGTTATTTACAAAATTGTATAATCTAAAATTGAAGGAGATGTATTTGGAAGATTATGTTGAGGAGTTCTACAAGTTGACTATCTGGTCTATTCATAGAAAAATTTCTATGGAAAAGGTGGCAAGGTATATCAATGGTTTGAGATTCAATATCCAGAATAAGATTGGTATATTGAAAGCTGACTTGGTAGAGGATTCTTATCAGTATGTATTAAAGGTATAAGATAGGTAGAAAAGAAGACATCATGGTAATTCCTGAGGGAAAGAGAAGAAAGAACAACCAATAAAAGATAAACCAAAAGTTGAAGATGAACCAAAACCTGTTGAACCGAGGAGAATAACAAGTAGAGGTGTATTGAGAGGTACTTTTTACAACCATGGTGAAGAAGGAAATTGATCATTTGAATGTTTCCATGTAGATAAGAAGGTCGGTAGTGACCAATATGCTATGGTGAATGAGGTTTCTAAGAATGAACCTAAGGTGGAGGGTATGACTCTCTTGCTTAGGAGAACTTTTCTACCCTCGAAGAAAGTTTATTATTGTTAGAGGAAGAACTTGTTCAGGACTATGTGTAAGTCTAGTGGTATATGTTGTAAGGTGATTGTTGATGGAGGAAGTACTAAAAACCTAGTTGCTGAGGAGATGGTTCATAATCTTAGTTTGAAAAGGTTGAGGTATCATTGTCCTTATAGGATAATTTGGTTACAAGATGGTCATGCAATACAGGTGAAAGAGCAGTGCATGATAATTTTTCACATTGGTACTTATAGAGATGAAGTATTATAAGACATTGTAGAGATGAGTTCTTGTCATTTTTTACTTGGGAGACCCTGGGAGTATGATAGCGAGGCTATTCATGACTGCAAAAGGAATTTATTTACTATCCTGAAAGATAGATAGAAGTCTACTCAGCTTCCTTTGAAGGGTGAAGACAAACGAAGGAGGAAATTTAACATTAGTAGCAGATCTAAGATGGTTGTAGGGGTTGGTGGAGGTATTAAGGTTTAGAGATTTGAAGGCACTTTAGAGAGTACTAGTGGAAAAAGGAAAAAGAAGAAGAACCGAGGGAAAAATGTGTTGGTTGAGTACTTGGAGGACATGTTTATCAAGAACTAGTTTGGGACCAACGTGATTAATCCCAACAGATGTTCATCCAGCTGCTGAGAACATATTTTTGCACTTGGTGTGTCTGATGCAGGAGCATCTTGGGGTACTTGGCAATCTTGTGTCACCAGAAACATGTTTTGTTTTTATTTTGATTTTTTCTTGGGAGCTTGGTAATCTGGTTGGTAACTACCTTGGAGTTCCTTGTTGGAGTTCTCAGTTACCTATTGACCCCATTACATATGGCTTGATCTTGGACTGATTGCTCAGTCTTGGCAACTTATTGCTCGGTGGTGTGTGTTTAGTGGAGATTGGCTCGGTTGTGCCTCTAACTGAGTGGTCTATTTTTGGTGTTCTTGATTACAGATGGGGTTTATGCTATCTGTTGGGTTGGTCAACTTGTGCATTTAATTTATGGTTGTGTGTGGGGAATGTGAGGACCTGTATCTTATTTGGTTCACTCTCCTATGTAGATTTAATGATTGTTGGAGGCCTACTGATGGATAACATGTTGGTTGTGTGTTCTTGATGCTGACTTGGGTTTGTTTATGCTATTTCAATTGCAATGAATTTTTGTGGCAAGTTTGTATAAAAGTGAGTCTAGGTTGATTTTTAGAGAGGGATGAGATAGAAGGAAAAAGGGGAATAAAAATTTATAAGATGAAGAACTGAAGGTTGATGCAGATATTTGTAAGTGGGTAGATATAAATTACATATTTCTTGTTGGCTTTTGAGCACAGGTTTAGATCTGGTTCATTCCACTTAGCTATAGATTAGACTTAGAATGTTGGATCATGCGAGATCTTGTTGATGTTATTTTTATTTTGGCTCTAATCGGGAAGGCCTTATATCCTACCATGTTGATTGTAATGTTTGGTTAATGATAACAATCTGATTATTGTTTTTCATAATTGAATTTGAATATGAGTATATGTTGATATAAATTGTTATATCTTTGGTGTTGTGATTTTTCTGTTGTTGTCTTCTTGTTGGATGCAAGTTTGGACATTCCTTTATTGGATCCTCTGAGCTTGAATGCATCACTTAGATACTTATAAGTATCACTTGGTATTGGGTTTGTAAAATGTTTTACAACATGCTCCTTAGTTGAGACATACACCAACTTCATCTCCTTCTCTTTTACCTTCTCTCTAAGAAAATGACACTTAATTGCAATATTCTTGGTCTTAGAGTGCAACACAGGGTTCTTGGATATGTTTATATTAGTATTAGTATCACAGTAGATAACCACTGGTTTTTCTACCTTCTCCTTAATACCTTCCAATTTTTTTTTCATCCAAGCAACTTGATTGTAATTAATAGTAATAACAACATATTTTGCCTCTGCAGTAGATTGGAAAATACAATTCTTCCTTTTGCTTGTCCATGACACAAGTCTCTCTCCAAGAAACAAAGCTCCTCCACTTGAGCTATTCCTATCATCTATATTATCTTCCCAATGTACATTAGTGTACACACTCAAATTAAAATGTCCTTTGTGATCATACCAAATACCATAGTCTTCAGTCCCTTTTAAGCATTCAAAGATTCTCTTGAGGACCACCATATGGGATTATTTTTTATTAGCATGAAATCTTGCGACTTGTTAGAATGACTGAGAAGGGGGTGAATCAGTTAGTTATCAATTATCCTACAGTCCCAATTCTCCCAAATGTATATAAAAACAATTTCAAACATATAAATCAACTCGGTGAAATGTATATTGTGATCTTCAAACTTATCTTCAAAACTCTATATTAATTTGTCTAGTCATCTACCGAGTAGCACTAAATCAATACTATGATTACTGGTCAATATAGATAAAGTAATGTGTAAAGAAAAATAACAATCTACAACAATCATACACATTGACACATATATTTTTAATGTGGAAACCCTACTAATGGAAAAATTACCTGGGACTGGTAACCCAAAATATTTCACTCTTCTGAAGTGAGCTCGGTTAAGAGCCAACCCTGTTAAGGTTACAATGCACACTATTAAATGTGACCTAGTTAGAGGATTTAAAACTAACACTTCTCTCTTGACCAATCATTCACTATGGGGTCACCAAGAAAACACTCAACATTCATTATAATGTCATAATAAAGACTTTCACATCCTACTCGGTTAAGAGATTTATTTGTAACAATGGTTAAATTGATATAGTAATGATTTGATTCAAATACAACTTTGTTTACAGATTTTCAGATCTATGCTAAGCACATAATACCTCTAATCAATTTGTTCACTTTAGTTCATCTGATTCTTCATAATTTTTTTGCTCGGTTAATGCTCTTTCCTCTGTCGCTCGGTGTTGTTTACAGAAATACTCGGTTCTGTCTTTAACCAGTTTGATCAGTTATGCATAAAATTTGCATGTGTGTGCATCATAGTATCATGTAATTCATAATTAATCTCTTGTCTCTTATATATACATCATAGCTCATTCAATTTTCATCCTTTAGATTTTTTTTCTTAATCTCCATCATTATTTTTGCCTATTAAACCTTTCTCAACAGTTGCGTCAAAAACACATTTCAATATTCATCATTTGATCTTTCTTCAATTTTCATAGCCATTTGATCATCATAACAAACCTTATCATTTACCTCAAAGTCATCAATTCTCCATCTCATCATTTTACTCAACCTTGGTATGATTAAGTTTCTCAGTCAATACCATGATGTGTTGGGGATCCCTAACTCAGTTAACACTGTGCTCGGTATACACTATATTTACTCGGTGTTCACTATTACTCGGTGTATACATAACTCTTCAATTATTGACCACATAAACTTTGTTTATTCCAGATGTTTAATCCATAATAGATGTTTTTTACCATAATGATACTTAGATAAGTTAACATCAATGACAATACATTAACTGATTAATGTTTATCATCACATCTATAACTCAGTTGACCATCAACAAAATGAGTTCAAACATACAATCAATTTTTAGTACATAAATCTTTCCCTTTGACATTGATATAAACACAATATGAAATATGCAATATGAAAATGCCATAGAATACCAAACTTTATTTCTACAACTGCAAAATATGAAACTCTTGCTACAACATTAAAAACTCACCATGTAGACTCTCCTTACAGTTTTGAATTTTTTGTTTTTGAGTTTTCTCTCTCTGTACATTGATATGGAATTTCTCTCCCTTTCTCTTTTTTCCTTTTCTCCCTTACAGTGGATAGATATTTTATTTAATCTCTCTCCCTTTGACAATAATGCCAAAAGGAAAATATACAACTCTTTAGTAGCCAACAAAATCTTTGGTTTTCGGTGCAGTAGAATAAGTACTGTGCAGTGTACTGATATGTCTTTTTCAGTCCAGTTCATCTTTGCATCAACATGATTGATATTATGATTACATGTAGGCTGATGCAACCTCCTAGTCATCTTAGTGACTGATAGACAAGGGAAAGACCCCTATTCTACTCCTCAAGTACTTAAATGTATCCTCTGATAAGGGTTTAGTGAATATGTCTGCAAGTTGTTCTTTTGATTGTACATATTCTAGTATAACTTGTTTTTCTTGTACTTGTTCCCTCAAGTAGTGATATTTGATAGATATATGCTTTATTTTTTCATGCATCACTGGGTTCTTTGAAATATTTATTGTAGTAGTATTATCACAATAAATTATCACTGGGTTAGTGATCTCTTCATTCATGCCTTTCAAAAGTTGTTTTATCCATGCAATGTTTGAACAGTTTGCAGCAGCCACAACATATCCTGCTTCTACAATTGATTGAGATATGAATCCTTTCTTTTTACTTATCCAAGTAACTAATCTTTCTTCTATAAATAATGATCCACTAGTAGTTCTCTTTCTATCATCAATATTCCCAACCTAATCAACATCTGTGTAAACTTTTAGTTCAATTTTTCCTTCTCTTTTGTACCATAGTCTATAATCTTTAGTGTTTTTGAAGTATCTAAAAATTCTCTTTACAATAGTCATATGTGATTCTCTGGGATTAGTTGAAAATCTTTCCATAATTCCAACTACGTGTGTTATGTCTGGTCTAGGGTGTACAACATACATCAAGTTTGCAATCATAGATCTATACATTTTTTGATTTACCTTACGTGTCTTATCTTCTTTTATCAATTTGCATCATGTCACCATAGGTGTTCCAACTAGTTTTGATTCTTCCATTCTAAATGTCTCCAATACTTCCTTGATGTGTTTGGATTGAGTAATATAGATCCCTTCAGCCTGTTGTAAAATTTTCAAGCCAAGAAAAAATTTGATCCCTCCAAAATTTGACATTTCAAATTCTTGCCTCATTTCATAAGAAAATGATTTGCATAAGTTATCATGTCCTCCAAATATAATATCATCAACAAAAATTTCAGCAATAAGAATCTTATCATCATTTCCTCCTTTCAAATACAAATTGTTATTATTACTTGTTCTAATAAATATAATACTGATAAGATACCTGAGTGTAGTCTTTAATGCCATGCTCTCGGTGCTTGTTTTAGTCCATATAATGCTTTGTGTAGCTTACATACCATTTTTGTCTGATTAGGGTCAACAAAACCTTTAGGTTGTTCAATGTATACCTCTTCTAGTATTCCATTCAAAAATGCAGATTTAACATCCATCTGATATACTTTGAATCCTTTGTATGCATCATATGCAAGTAATATTCTAACTCCTTCAATTCTAGTAACGGGTGCAAAAGTTTCTCCATAGTCAATAACTTCTTCTTGTGCATACCCTTTGGATACTAATCTTTCTTTATTTTTGGTTACATCTCCATTCTCATCCAATTTGTTTCTAAATATCCATTTGGTGCCAATGACATTCTTATCACTCGGTCTCGGCACTAATGTCCATGTTTTTTTTTTCTGTATCGGCTCAATTTGTTCATTCATTACAATAAACCATTCTTCATTCTCAAGTACATCTCTAACATTTTTAGGTTCAAATTCACAAATCAAACATATGTTGTCCTTCAACTTACTTTGTGTCATCATTCCAGCTCTCTTATCTCTAATAACCTTATTCTATGGATGATGTCTTCTTACATATTTTTCCAGTATAGGTTCAATTCTTTGTTCTTCATTGTGTTCTCCAGTAGGTTCATTGTGTTCTCGATCAAGATCTTTAGTTGCAACATTTTATTTATTCTTGGTTGGTGCTTCTTGTTGCCCAGTAACATTACCCTATTGCATGGTAACATTAGGTATCTCCTTGGTCAAAGTCTCAAGTTCTTCAATGTAGAAAAATCTACTATAATCTTTTGGTTCTTTTGTGCTTTCCTCATCATTCTTCTCAACAAATTCATCAACTCTTACATTTTCACATTCAATGATCTTGTTAGAAGTCTTGTTCAAACATTTATAAGATTTTCTCTTAGTAATATATCCAAGAAATATTCCTTCATCACTTTTTGAATCAAATTTTCCATTTCTATCATCTTTCAGAATATAATATCAACTTCCAAATATTCTAAAATAACCCACATTGGGTGTATAACAATACCATAATTCATAAGGTGTCTTGTTTGTATCTTTCATCTATTGTACTCAGTTCAGTGTGTATACATCAGTACTTACAACTTCCCTCTAGTATGTTTTGTTGGAAATATAGATGGAGTAACTGAGAGGGGAGGGGTGAATCAGTTACCACAAAAATAAATCCACAAGTCCCTTAGATGTCTTCAATATATATAACTGTTACTCGGTAAATTAACCTTTTATTGTTCTTTAAACATTCACAGTTATTGACATGCATAAAACAAATAACATGAACACAAGTAACACCAGATATAACGTGGAAACCCAATTTGGGAAAACCACCAATGTAACTAGTTACTGATTTTCACTCTTCTGAAGTGAGCCCTGTTAGGAGCCAACCCTGTTAAAGGTTACAAAAGCACACTGTTAGGTGTGACCCTGTTAGAGGATTTAAACACCCTGTGAGGAGTGGCCTTGTGAGAGGTCTTTAGAACAATTCAACTGAATTTCCACCTTGTTAGAGGATTTACAAAATGGTTGTTAGACCAACTCTGCTAAGAGATTTCGGTATCACTGCTACAATGGTTAGAAAGTAACAATGAAGTGATCTGATTTAAATACAACTTATCTTGCTGATACAGATCTTTGTTCTACGCAAATAGATCCTCACTGATCAAATATATCTTTGCAGCACCTCAAGGATATCTCTAATCCTCCATCAGAATTCGCACATTCCGGCTTCTTCACATTTCCACATTCTTCTCCACACTTCACACACTTTGAATTCGAAACTTGATCATTCTTATATACCCTTCAAGTTATCAAGTCGGCCCAATTACAAGTTTCAATTAATAGATATTACATTGGTCGGCTGCATACATATTTAACACAAATAATAACCTTCGGAGGCCAATGCTGTCCAGAAATGATATTCCAACTGATGCTCGGTGAACACTGCAGATTCTGCTAAATCCTTCGGTAACCGTCTGAACTCTGTAAGCACTGAGTTTCCTTCACATATTCTTTGATGACTGACTGAACTCGGTAAAGACTGAATTTCCTTTGTTGACTGAGTGAGCCCGGTAGTAACTAACTTCTTGATATAGTAATCTGGAGTGCTCGGTAGACTCTGTAAATAGCTTCTCTTACCGTGTGAACTCGGTAGACTCTGTCTAGTGACTGATATGACATTCTTAACTCGGTAGACTCTGTCTAGTGACTATTATGACATTTGTGTAACATCAAGGACAATACATAATTAAACAATTGTTTCCAACATGTTTCTGCAACATTCTTTTCAATCATCAATATTTTGGCACAATTCACAATTGATCTATTTGTCCTTTCAGCAATTCTATTATGTTGTGGTGTCCTTGTGTAGAGACACGTCTCTTAATTCTATACTCATTACAAAATTTAGTGAACTCATCATAAATAAATTCACCTCCTCTATTAGATCTCAAACATTTGAGTTCTCTACAACTTTCCTTTTCCACTTTAGCTTTGTACCATTTGAACATCTTAAATGCTTCAAATTTTTCTTTTAGGAACATGACAGTCATCATTCTAGGGTAGTCATCAACAAATAAAATAAATTATCTATCACCATAATAACTCTGTATTCTCATTGGTCCACATAGGTCTGTATGAACTATCTCCAAAATATCATTAATTTTTTTTCTCTTAAAACTAGATTTTGACATTTTTCCCATTTGACAATTCTTGCACATTACATCATCAGGTTTAGATAAGCTCGGTAAGCCTCTTACTTTTATTTTATTACCAATCCTAACTATTTTGTCAAAATTTACATGACAAAGCCTCTTATGGCACAACCATACATCTTCATTCTTAGCCATCAAACAAGTAGTTTTAACAGTGTGAAGATAGAATAAATTACCTTTTGATTGTTCACTAGTGCCGATCAACTTTCCAGTTTTATCATAGATTCTAGCTTTTATGTTTTTAAATGCAACTCGGTGACCTATTTTATTTAGATGTGAAATACTCAATAGATTATAATTAATTCCTTTCACCCAATATGCATTCTCACATTTGATCATATTATTCAGTAGTATGGTACCTTGTCCTTTCACTTAACAAGGTGTATCATTTCCTATTCTAACAGATCCACCATTATAATGCTCAAGAAATTCAAATTTTCCTTTATCTCCAGTCATGTGATGTGTGCAGTCACTATCAATAACACAAATTTCATGCTTACTAACTTTAGAAATAAGTGTTGTTTCAACATAGGTTTCATCTTCTTCTTAATCTTCTTTCAAAGCTACAAATATTTTCTCAATGTCTTCATCAATGTCAGAATCAGTGTCATTATCTTTATCTTCAGCAATGTAACAAGCCTTCTTTCCTTTTTCTTTGTTATCTTGGTTATTTCTTCTATCATAATGTTGATTGCTTTTATATTCTCTATCATCTTTTATGTCATTAGATCTTTCATTTCTTTCATCGTTCTTTCTGTTAGGACATCTGGCAGCAAAGTGTCCAATTTCTTTATAATTAAATAATATCAAAGATAGTTTACCTTTATATGTTCCTTTACCTTTGTGTAATCTTCTAACCATTAATGCTTCAAGTTCATCAAGTTCATTATTATGATCACTTTCACTGTTATTTCTTATCAAGTGTTTGTTACCATATTTACTAATTTTTAGTGAAGACATAAATATAGATTCCATAGTAGGAACAACACTATTTTCAAAATTGTTCAGCTCAAAAGAAATCAATCTACCAACAAGGCTATCAACTATAGTATTGTTTCCAGGTGCTTCTCTCATTTCATGTATTGCAGAGACTCCTATAGAATAAATGGGCAATAAATTTCTAAGAATATTACTCACAATAGTGTCTTCATCTATAGTTCCACCAGCTCCTTGAATAGCATTCACAGCCTCCCTGATTTGGTTACTATATTGTGTTATGTTTTCTCCTTCTCTCATTCTCATATCATCAAATTTTCCTTGAAGACTTTCAGCTTTATCTCTTAGTAAATTCTCATCTCCTCCATAAACTAGTGTAAGCTTGTCCCACATCTACTTGGTTGTTGTACATTTCTTGATGTCCTCAAATTTAGCATCAGTAAGTGAAGAAGCAATTTATATCATTATAATGTTGTTTTCATATTTCTCTTTCATCTGATTAATAGTCAAAGGTCTAGTATGTAGGATGAATTTGGAATCTAGGTATATTTCTATGTCATCTCCAATCCTTGATAGGTATAGTCTCCTTCTTCTCTTCCATATTGAGAAGTTCTCCTTGTTCATCTTTGGTGCTTCTCTCTTATACATCTTGTGACCTTTAGCTTAAGTCCTTTAAAACTTTCCTTCTAAGCATTGTTTCTCTAATACCAATTGTTAGAATAACTGAGAGGGGGGTGAATCAATTAGTTTACAATTATCCTACAATCCCAAATTCTCCCAGATGTATATAACAACAATTGCAAACATATAAATCAACTCGGTGAAATGTATAGTGTGATCTTCAAACTTATCTTCAAAACTATATATTAATTTATCTATTCATCTACCGAGTTGCAGTAAATCAATATTATAATTACCAATAAATGTAGATAAAGTAATGTGTAAAGAAAAATAACAATCCACAACAATCATACACATTGACACATAGATTTTTAATTTGGAAACACTGATAAGGGAAAAACCACCTCGAACCGATAACCCAAAATATTTCACTCTTCTGAAATGAGCTCGATTAAGAGCCAACCATGTTAAAGGTTACAATGCACACTATTAAATGTGACCTGGTTAGAGGATTTAAAACTAACAGTTATCCCTTGACCAATTATTCACTATGGGGTCATCAAGAAAACACTCAACATTCATTAGAATGTCATAATAAAGGCTTTCATGTCCTACTCAGTTAAGAGATTTATCAGTAACAATGGTTAAACTGATATAGTAATGATCTAATTCAAATACAAATTTGTTTGAGGATTTTAAGATCTATGCTAAGTACATAATACCTCAAATCAATTTATTCTCTTTAGTTCATCTGATTCTTCATAATTTTTTCTTCTTAGTTAATTCTCTTTCCTCTGTCGCTCGGTGTTGTCTGTAGAAATACTCGGTTCTATCTTTAACTAGTTTGATCAGTCATGCATGAAATTTTCATGTGTGTGTATCATATCATCATGTGATTCATAATGAATCTCTTGTCTCTTATATAGACATTATATCTCATTTAATTGTCATCCTTAAAATTTTGCTGCTTAATCTCAGTCATTGTTTTTTCCGCTTAAACCTTCCTCGACAATTTTGTCAAAAACATGTTTCAATCTTCATTGTCTGATATTCCCTCAATTTTCATAGTTTTCTATCATTATAACAAACCTTATCATTTACCTCAGAATGATTAATTTTCCATCTCATCATTTTAGTCAGCCTCGGTTTGATTAAGTTGCTCGGTCAATACTGTGATGTGTCGGCGATCCCTATCTCAATTAAGAGTGTGCTCGGTATACATTGTATTTACTCGGTGTTCACCGTTGCTTAGTGTATATAGAACTCTTCAATTACCGACCACATAAAATTTGTTTGTTCCAAATGTTTAATCCATAATAGATGTTTGTTACTATAATGATACTTAAATAAGTTGACATCAATGAAAATACATTAATTGATTAATGTATATCATCACATCTATAACTCGGTTCACCATGAACAAAATGACTTCAAACATAATCAGTTTGTATTTCATAAACAACTATCCCAACCACATGTGCTATATCATGCCTACTATGAACAACATACTATAACTTACCAATCATGGATCTGTATAAATTTTAATTTATGTCTTTAGAATTATCTTCCTTGGATAACTTACAACTGGACACCATTGGAGTTCCAAACGATTTAGAATCTTCTAACCCAAAAATATTCAACACTTCCCTCACATAGTTTGTTTAGCTGATGTAGATTCCATCACTGAGTTGAGATATCTACAATTTAACAAATAATTTCATCTATCTAAACATCAAGATCTCATGTTCTTTCCTCATTTCATCTACAAATAAAATTCCCATCTCATCATTTCCACCAAAAATTATGTCATCCATAAAGACTGCAGCAATCAATAATTAGTCATCCTTCTCAACCTTCAAGTAAACATTTCTATCCTCATTTGTCCTTATGAAACCATCTTGATCAAATATAAATGGAGTCTCTCATAACCTTCCCTTGGTTCCTTCTTCAATCCATAAAGTGCCTTATACAACTTGCACACCATGTCCTCATCTTCTGATAGTGCAAAACCATCAGGTCATTCTATGTAAACTTCCTCTTCCAAAGTTCCATTCAAGAATGCAAATTTGGTGTCCATTTGAAAAACTTAAAAACCTTTGTAAGAAACATAGGCTAGAAAAATCCTCACTCCTTCAATTCTAGCCAATGGTGAAAAAGTATGTCCATAGTCCAAGCCTTCTTCTTGTGCATAACCCTTAACCACAAGTCTTGCCTTATTTCTAACTACTTCACCAGCTTCATTGAGTTTATTTATGAAAACCCACTTAGTTCCTATCACATTCTTATTAACTAGTCTGGGAACAAGTACCCAAGTATTTTTCTTCTTACTTGATCCAATTCTTATTTCATGGCCTTAACCTAATATTCATTTATCAATCCTTCTCTTAAATATTTAGCTTCATGGTCAGAAATCATACATGTACTTTCTCTAATAGTCCTTCTATTCTGAGAACCAAAATTCTTATCACCAATAATTTGATTAGCAGAATTATTCAAAATTACATACCTTGATATCACTAGTTCAGTTCTAGGAGCATCTTCTACTGATTGAATTGGTTCATCCTCATTATTCTAATTTTCAACTTATTGCTCCACCGGTTGAACATATACAATTCCATGATCATCTGCCGATTTATTCTTTTTGGAACCATCATTCTATTTTGAGAATTTATCAATCTTCATACTTGCACTTTCTATCAACTTGTTGGTTCTCTTGTTTAGACATTTGTATTCTTCTCTCTTTGTAGAATATCCCAGGGATATTCCTTCATCACTCTTAGGATCAAGTTTCCATGTATAGTCATCACTCCTAAATTTTTTTAAGTATTTCACACTAGGTATGTGACCATGCCATAACTCATAAAGAGTCTTATCGGTGTCCTTCTTCACATTTGCCTAGTTCAATGTATAAATAGCAGTGCTAAAAAATTCTCTCTAAAACATATGAGGCACAAATCTTTGAATCATAATTGTTCTTGCATCGTCAATAATATATTTGTTCCTTCTCTCTACAATTCGATTTTACTGAGGAGTTCTAGGTGTTGACATTTTCTTCTTAATTCCATGTTCTTCACAAAACTCATGGAATTCCAAAGATAAGAACTCACCACCTCTTTCAGACCTCAAGAATTTCAAATTCTTACATATTTCCTTTTAAAAAATTTCTTTGAGCACCTTAAACATATATAATGCATACAATTTGTCTTTTAGAAAAGTAATCCACATCATCCTAGAGTATTCATCAACACAAAGCATAAAATACTTATCTTCATAATAATTTCTTGTTCTCATAGGACCACATAAATCAGTATGTATTAAATCCAAAATACCTTCAGATGAAAATGACTTACTAATAAAAACATAGCTAGTTAAATTTCCCAGCTAATATTTCTTGCACATGACATTGTCTAGTTTCACTAGTTATGGAAAACCTCTAACAATAATCATGTTACTCTGATAAAACTATCAAAGTTAACATGAAAAAATCTCCTATGCCACAACAACCTATCATCAAGTTTTTCAATCTGACAACTCTTTACTGTAGTATTGAGATGGAATAAGTTACCTTTAGTATGCATACCGGTAGCAATTAGATCATCAAATCTTCCATATACACTATATACGCCTCCTTTGAACTCTACAAGATAACCTTTGTTATTAAATTGTGCTCCACTCAAAAAATTATACACTAGGCTTTCTACCCAATAAACATCATCATTTTTTTCTATTTAGTGCAAAATATCCTATTCCTTTTACTAAGCAAGTGGAATTGTTACCAAACCTTATTGATCCACTTCCACATTCTTCCAACTTAGCGAACTTACTCTTGTCACTATTCATATGATGTGTACATCCATTATCTATTACACAATCTTCAGCATGATCCATGGTAGAAATCAAGGCATTTTAACTATCTACAAGGATTCCTCCTTAACAACAACAAAGATAAATTCCTCATCTTCATTATCCAGAGATTCCTCATCTGTAACCCCTTCATAAGAAGAAACAAAGAAAGTCTTCTTGTTATTATCCTTGAATCTCATAGGATTTTCCTTCTTATCATCATCAAGACAACTAACAACAATATGTCTAATCTTGTTACATGAGAATCATTTAAGAGGTAGCTTTCCCTTGTACTTATTGGTTCCTCTAGGTAGCCTCCTAGCAATTAATGCTTCCAACTCTTCCTATTCATTTTCCTCACACAAGATATAATCATAATCATTAGAGTAACTTTACATAGGAGAAGATTCATGACTAACTTCCTTTCCTTTCCTTTTAGGTGCAAGAGACATAGATTCCCTAAATACAACTTCAACCCTTGGAACTCTATTATCATAATTACTAATTTCAAATGTTCTCACCTTTCCAATTAATGAATCAAGAGTGACAATTCCAATTCCTAAAGATCTTAACTAATGAATAGAAAAAACCCTAATGGCATAAGAGGTAACAATTTTCTCAATACTTTACTTACCACATCATCTTCTTTAATAGCTCCAATAGCACTTTTGATAGCAACAACCACTTCTTTAATTCTATGACCATGCTTCTCAATGTTTTTACCTTAAACCATCCTCATGTCATCAATTTTTATTTTCAAGGTGTCAAACTTATCTTTCTACACATGTATGTCACAACCATATACTAACTTCAATTTATCCCACACATCATAGGTGGTTTCAAGATCCTGGATATCAACAAACTCTACATTAGATAATGTACTTTCCATGGCTTCCATAGTTGTAGTATTCTCTTGTTTTTCCCTTATCTTATCTGCATTGAGAGTCCTGGTTGGTGCAATATACTTATTAACAACATGATTCTAATACTGGTTTCCTATACCTTCTGGATAAGGCTTCATTCTACCAATCCACATTGAGTAGCTCTCCCTTGTGAACTTAGGACATTCCTTCCTCATTATTCTCAGATCTTGACCTCAAGTTGTTAACATTCACAACAAAGAGGACCAAATATTTTACACTAATTGTTAGTTTAAAGGGTCCAAGATTACTTAGAGGGGGGTGACTAAATAATCTAAGATAGCTTCAAATTTAAACATCTTTAACTCAAAATCAGCATTCATAAGCTTACCTATTGATAAGAAAATGAAACTTAATCAAGTAAAGGCAACCACCATGTTGGTTAGCAGTTTGTCCTCTCTTAAGATTTTCAATCTTTGACTCTCTATACCCCAAGGTGAGAAAACAAAAGGATGTCCACCAACAAATGGGTCAGTGTATGTCTTCTATCACTGCCCTCTGAATTGACAGGTA
>MU228218.1:207098-217510 GCA_018584345.1 Thuja plicata
GGTCACTATAGAATCTGAAACTCTTCATCTCCAACTAGCATTATCGAGCTGAATCCATTGGGCCACGGAGTCAAACATCACTTACTTTTTGATATATCGATCGGCGGAAAATACCAAATCAGCTTCTCCATTGTGGAAAATGGGACAAGAGCTTCTCCTCGCGGAAAATGAGAAAAGTGCTTCTCCTCGCGAAAAATGAGAAAAGTGCTTCTCCTCATGGAAAATGAGAAAAGTGCTTCTCCACTTAAAGAACATGCTTTAATTGATCTCTTAAAAAAATAATATTCCCTTTTAAAACATCGGGCCCACCTTACTATAACTAAGCTTGCGGAAAATCACGTGAGGGGTGCAAAATCCGCACAATGCAAAGTTCCTCTTGGCGGAAAATCACCAAAGAGGTGCGAAATCCGCAGAAGGCAAAGTCCTTCTATTCTGCCTTTGCGGAAAATTACCTTCCTAGTGAGAATTCTGCCACGGAGAAGATGATTCTTGAAATCCCGCCGAGCTCGTTCTCGCTCATTCCTTCACCAAATTTCTCACCGTTTGTTGCATTAGGATCGTTGAGACCTGTAGAATCGATCCATACCAGTCTTTGATCTCTGCCTGAGAAAGAACATCGATTCGAGCACAAATCTTTTCCGGGTTGGGATCTACAACTTACCCAAATATGAAAAGACCTCAGAACAACCCGCCCGGCTAAGAGAAGGAAAGGCAATGGCAGGGAAACCCGACAAAGATAGCCTACCTAAGAAAGACTTAGACATAGACTCAGACTGACTAGACTGACTCCATGAATGCCAAAAAAAGGGGGTGACTAAAAGTCAGACAACACACCACAATGTATGCAACACATAAAAAAAATATTTTCATGTGGAAATCCAAATGAGTAAAAACCATGGTGGTAATAATGACCCACAAATAATGTAATTTTCTGAAGTATGCTTTGTTAGGAGCTTAACCATGTTAGGAGTTTACATATTTACTATTATATTTCACCTAGCTATGCAATTTACTTCTAGACCTATTTGGAGCTTTACCTTTTTAGGAGTAATCTATTAGGAGATTTCAAACTCAAGTTAATCAACCACTTAGTTAAAATATTTACAAATAAGATCTATTAGGGTCTACCCGGTTAAGGGATTTATAATAGGAAACCTATTAGGGTCACTTGATCTAGAAATAAAAAATCCTTTTCTTGATCAAATCCTCTATAACACGTACATTCTCTTCTCATAAGACTCGGATACACCCTGGCTTGATCGCTCCTTCATATCCTAGATCTACACACACAAATCTCAGATTTCATGATATAAATATCATTTCTCAAGTCCTAACCTTGTCGCTGCCCTAAATCTCACCCAACATATTTGGCATCACTTTTTCAATCTTTGCGCTCAGAGAGATTGAGACAAACCACACATCCCAATATAAAAAACACCTTTACCAAACAGGTCACCCATATGATAGATCCTTATAATTTATTTTATCAAGAACAATAAAATAAGTTTTGACCAATTAAGCCTACATCTTGATAAAATGTCTCCCTCAATCAATGTAATAACAACACATAATCGCAAATGAATTAAGACACATAAACATGACATATGGAACACAAATTATTCATCGTGTAACTTTATTATTGATTTCCAATAGAAGATCTATCATGGGTAGCTCAAGAGCGGTATCACCTTTCACTAAAATAACTTTTGTAACCATAAAACATGCTTACCAATCAACCAAAAGAGTCATGGTCATAAACATGAACTTAACATGGTATCAACAACACAATTATATAATTGTTCCACCTAACTCAACATAGATTTGATAAACTAATCAAATCACTCATTTCCAATCATAGACTATTCTAGAAGTTTCCTTATCATACTTCAATAAATAATAAATTACACAAATCATATATTCAATAGTTGTGATCATACAATTATAATCTAAAGACATGTTGGATATATATCTGGTTTCTGAGTGTATCTATTTTTTTGGGTTCCCAGTATGAATTTGCCTAAAAGTGTCAAGTCTTTTCCAGGGTAATGCCAAAATTCCTTGTAAATTGTCATGTCCAAGTTTTGAAATGGTGGAAATTATGAAAACCCTAAGTCTAGGGTCATAACCTATTTAAAGAAAAAACCTAAGTGTTCTTGGATTGTTCTAATTTCATGTTACTTTATTCTTTCAATTAAGTGACCATAACCCATGTGTTCTTTTTAAACGGGGTCATGTTCAATTTATCCTAAGTCTTTAGCACTTTAATGATCCCTAAGTTTTAAATCCCACAAGTCTTTTATTTAATATCATGTGTCATGCAATTTTGTTTTGATCCAATGGTTCACTTAATCGCTTATGATCAAGATGTGCAAAATCTAACATGTAAGTCATTAAGTGATGATGCCACGTGTCTTGGCGGGCCTGAGATTTGTGAAAAGTTGTTTGATAAACTATAGTCAGATTCCCTTTAATCCAATGGTGGACTTAATGAATTCATCCAAAGATGTGCAAGATCTATCTTTCAAGCCATTAAGTCATGCTTACATGTGTCATGGAGATGACGTGGGTTCCACTGACATGAAGTTGACCCCAGATTAAAGTGCTGACAATTCTAAAAAGATCCAATGGCTGACTTGATAGCTTAGTATTAAGATGCACGTAATCTAGCATACAATCCATTAAGTCATGATGCAATGTGTCCCAATGTGTCCAACTGAGGTCGTAAGAAAGGAGTTAGAGGTTTAGCAGTTAAAGGTTGATCTGACAGTTGACTTAAACACTAGGTGATAAAGTGATCGAGATCTATAGTATAAGAGATTAAGTCATGTTGGCAAGTGGCAGTCGGTGGGCCTAGTACAATGCAAAGATATAATAAAGAGGATACAGTTTGAAAAGGATCCAATGGCTCACTTAATGACTTAAGGTAAAGATGAGGAAGATCTATATGATAAGCCATTAAGCTACGTTAATGCATGGCTTCTCTAATAAAGTTATATCCATAGTTAGTAAAGTATGGGGTAAAGTAACTGGTGGTGAGGTTAGAAAAAATCAGATAGGCTAACTTAAAGGCTTATTTTGGAGATGCACGAGATCTAATTCTTAAGCAATCAAGTTGTGCTGACGGGTGCCCAAGATGAATAGTGGTTTCTATAAAGTGATGAGAGCCACATGATAGATGGGATGTTGTTAAGATCTATGGTTTAGATTTAAAATTTTAAGAATGGTTTCAATGAGCTGTTGAGCCGTGAATGTTTAAACAAGATGAATTTATTACAGAGTGTGTGGCCACCTCAGATAAAATCAAAAGTGAGAGATTGATTTGATTGAGCATATAATTCATTACTTGAGTTCTAAGTTATCATAACCATTGAAGTGATTGAAGCGAAACTAAAAGTTGCAGCAATCTTGCGCTGTATGTTACAAATTGCAAAACGGGTAAGTTTCCTATTGTCATACTTTTGAAACATTAAAATTCATACTTGCAGTAGGGTTTGAAGTTCTAAAGAATAAACAAAGTGTTGATCAAGTGTGATACTGCTACTATAAGAAATCCTAAATTTAGAAATGGGCCCTAGAATTAAGTTCATTGGTAAAATTGATTACAAGGATAGGAATGTGCATGACAATCTTTTACAATAGTTGAATGCATCCACCAATGAATCTACTAAACTCAAATAGATAGTGCCTGTAAGTCCTTGTTTTAGAGTTGGGGAGGGTTTTTATGATCTGGGGAGATGGGCTAAGGATGACAAGGTTAATATAAAGTATCTTAGTTTGTTCAAAATTGCTTTCAGCCAAAGGAATGGTCCTATCCCATATTGTAACATATGGGATTTGGATGTAGGAAAATTGATAGTTCTTGGAGTGTTTATGGACATAGATTTTTTGATCACAATCACCAAAAATTATGATAAGGTATCTAGGGTTTTGAGAGATAAAAATGGGAACATATTAATGTGTGTCACAGCTGATGAGATAAGAAAAGTTTTCAAGTTGAGTGATCTTTCTGTTCATATGGATGACATTGATTGAGTATTTCAAAGAAGTGTACAAGACTCAAAGGGAGTACTTCAGAACTGTGCCTTTGAAAGAGTGTTTCAATAAAATAGGGGGTTTAATTTGAGTAGTCCCTAACAAACCAAAGCCATTCAAATTTGATTATTTTAATGGCAAGGCTAGAGGGATGTATAGTGCCCTGTGTCATGTTCTGGGAGAAGATGAGGAGACAACAATTCCCATTTACTTTATGCTTATGATGGTTCAGATTTTGAATCCACATTTGTCTGTTGTTTTTGACTTTTCTACTCACATTGATGATCTAATGCATCAAGGTCTAGTAGGCATAAAAGAGGCTAAGATAGTTAATCCATTTGGATGGTACTCTATGATGATGAACATGATCTTGTATAATAATGCTAACTATTTTGAGAAAGAAATGGATCCTATCAAATTTCAAGATGATGAAGAGTTGACAATTTAGTTATGGAGTAAAGATTTGTCTTGGGATCGGAAAGAGGCTAGTTTTATAAATTATGATAGATGTTTTGCCTCTAGGCTTGGAGCATTGTTATGCATAGATAACCCAAGAATTCACATAGATGTGTTAATAATTTTGAGACCAATGGAGTATGTTAAAGAGTTTCATATTGTTCACAATTGGGGTGACTTCATTCTATACCCTGTGTCAATAGTTATTAGGGTTTACGGTTTCAGAGGAACTCCAAATGTTCTCCCTTATAGGGTTCCACTCAAGATAGGCCTAGGAGAAATCCTTAGACAACTGGGTGGGTTACAAGAGGAAGCATTGACTGGAAAAATGAAAGGTAGCATCTTCCCTACCATCACAAAAGCACACCAATTCATTATCACTAAAGGAGGATGGACCCAATTTCACAAATACTTGGAGACTTATCAGTTGGCAACATCAGTGGTAAGATGTGCAGATAATGAGGGATTCATTAGTGAGATGTTCAGAAAAAGAACTAAGTGTTTAGCTCTACATCATCAATTTAATTTTCCTGAGGATCTAATTAAAAATTAATTTGATTTTATGGAGAAAGAGATCAAGAAGGAAAATTGGTTAGTATATAAGAAATCATTAGATTTTTTCCACCATTTTGATAAAGCATACGATCCCATGAAATAATTTATGCCTTGGGAAAAGAAGGTAGAATCCTTGGTGAGTATGTTTGAAGACATTATGCAAGCCTTAGACCAGAAGAAGAAGAAGGTAATGGAAATAGAGATAGAAAAGGCCAAGGCTATTTTGAGTAGAGCTACACATGGAAGGGTTGTTCCACTAGGGAAATATGTGGTATACCAATAGAGAGGATATAGAACAATCCTACCAAGAGTTGAAAAGACCTTCAATCCAAAAGGGAAAAGGCCATTAGATTCCAGTACCCAATCATTTCCATCTCCAAAAAGGCAAAGGGTGGAAGGAAGAGATCAAAAACTAGATAATATTTATTTCCATTCCCAATATCCCCTACACATGGATGAACAGGCCATTGCTGTGCAATTAGAGCAAATGTGAAATACAGGACATATCTTTGTTACAGCTCAAGAATTGGAAGAATGAGTGCCAAAGGCACCCAAACATGTTGAAATGGACTTAACAATAGCTGAGTTTTCTAGGAAGGAGTTGGATCCTATCACTAAGCAAGCTAGTGATGAATTATTGTCAGATGATCAATTTGTTAAAGCAAGGGATTTTATTCAATTCATTTATAGAATTCACATTAATGAATTCAGAGATAAATGTCAAAAGTTGAAAATGATCAACCTAATAGAGATAAAGATGACATTGAAAAGGAAATAAAGCAAAAGATGGTAGCTAAGTTTGACAAAATCACTCCTAAAGAAGGTAGATAATTGGTAAAGAAAGAAGGAGTTATCATTCTGCCACTATGGGATCTGGCTGATGCTATTGTCTTTGATGCTGTTAGAAAATAGACAAAACCAATGCACACTAGTGGAGTGTCTACTGGTGTTAAATTTAGTGAAGACCATGCAACACTGGTATTGTGGTCTATAAAGAAGAAAGACAATAAGAGAATTGGTGAAGATGACCATGTTGAACATTCAGGCAGCCTACTAGTAAAGAGAGTTGCAGACACTTCAGGAGTAGAGGTTGTTGGCCTTATATTAGAATCTGCTAAATTCAGTATGAAAGTAGCCCAAAGGAAAGATGAAGAGATTAAAAGTTTAAGGACACGAGTTGACATAATTGTGAAAGCATATAGTGATGAAAGGGTAAAATCCATTGAAAAAGATAAGAAAATTTCTATCCTAGAGGGAAAACAAATATCTCAATTTTCTCCTCAAAGGATGATAACACAAGATCCACATCAACCTGCTACATCCATCCCAATTGTAAATTTTCCTCCTTCCCCTATGCCATCAAGTCCTATTACACAAGAATAATTGGAATTAGAAAGAGAAAAATTAATTGCTGAAAACACCAAGTTAGAAGAATCAAGGAAGAGATGGGTTGAAGATTTTGCATCATTTAAAGAAGTAGAGGCATGTGTACAACAAAGGTATGCTGATAGCATACAAGTCACTCGCATGTAGTGTAATGAGGATTTAAGTCCTACTGCCATTTATTTGCTAGGAAAGAAATTTATTAGCACAATGAATGAGTATGATACAGACAAGGATAAGTGGGACTTGATCATGGATAGATGGAAAGGAAAGAAGGCTGAATTGAAATTTTCTATTCCACATCCAAGGAAGAAAAAAATATTGATATTGTACTAACCAGCACTTATAAATGCTTCAAATTACTAATGGGCATGGACATAAAGAGAAGCATTATCATTAGGAAGGTAGAAAATTTGAGGAAAGAATATTCAAAGGATCATTATGAGATGTTTCCTAATATTTTCAAGAAGAGTGGTGAGAAAAAGAGTGAAGCATTGTGGCTAAGACAAATGAATGAGGCATTGGCAACCATGACCATCAATATTATTACTTTGGAAAGAACGCTTTTGTTTGTCCAGACTGTGGAAATCATTAGCAAAGGTGGGTCATTTTTTTGAATTTTGGAGAGAGGAAATTGAGAAGGAAAGTGTCAGTTGGAATGAGATTAATAGTAGAAAAGATGAATTCCTTGGTTTCTCTTGGCCAAGTGATGAGGCGTATACCTCCTAGAAGGATAGATACAATGTAGTTGATCAAGGAGAAGATGATAATGTGTAAAAGAAAACAAATTAAAATGCTTCCCAATAGTTTCAATGACACAAGTAAAGGTAAAAGATTCTACATCAATAAGATCAAGGATAAAAAAATTCTAGATGGTTATTTTCGAACAAGTTTAAAGTAAGTACAATAACAAGGCGGTGAGAGGACAAACTACTTTGAATATCTTGTAACAAAAGTGGTTATCATTCTACTTGTTATTTTTTCTTATATATGGGTCGTAGGTTTTGTCTTTTAGCTTAGTCATATGAAGCTTGTTGCATCCTTGATTTTTAAGGATTCCAAGATGACTAAGGTAAACTATATATTGAAAGTTAGAAGAATTTTTAAAGGATGGTGAATTTACAACTAAAAAGTAGACTTGATATTTTGTTTAGGCTTTCACTCTTTGGTCTGTCTAAATGTATTGAAGAAGAAGGATATTAATAAAATATAGTGGAATCTCCTATTTCAGATCTATGGTGTCTTTTTTTACTTTTGTTCATGCTCTTGTATGTTTAGTTTGTAAGGCATTTTAATCATACTGGTTACAAAGTAACTGTGAAATTACTTGTGATTTTCCTTCAAGGAGGGAGTTAGTCTTGTGAGTAATACTAGAGGGATAGGTATTAGTATGAAAATTTGATACATGGATGTGAGAATGATAGGATAGTTTGTAAGGCACTCTATTTGGGATTTTATTTGTGTTCTTATTAGTTGGTTTTCTATAGATTTACATCTCATTGGACTCTTTGCCTGGGATTAGGCACTGGTCTATGTTCTGATAAGTAGTTCTCATAATCAATCATAAATCAAATTAATCTTTACATTTATGTTACTGAGAATATTCATGTTTGATTGTATTCAAAAGGTATAATTCATTTTACTGATTCCTTGAAGAGTGAATCATAAGGTTATCCTTCCTAAGTCCAAGAACTTTGAAAAGAAGAAGGATGAAAATCCTTGTTTCACTGTCATCTTCTATTATCATGATTATATTTTGGCTTGTTAAGTCTTGTTTCAAGTTGATTACAACCATCTGTAATTTGTTTCATCAGTTGATGCAGCAAATGATAATTAGAGAATAGGTGTAAACCCTAATCCATTGATAAGTTTATTGTTAGGCAGTAAATTGATAAGGTGCACCCACCTAAGTTTGTGGATCTAAAAGTGTAGAAGGATTATATGCTTGTTAATTATCATTTTCCCTGTATGAATCAAGAATTGGGAATCTGGGAGTCAATCTTGATAAGCTATATTGTAATTCTACAAGAAAAAGTGCTAACAAATTGGTGACTCTATTGGGGAATTGATTTATTGTTATAGAGTCATGTTCATGAAAGAATTAGTCCTTGTGATATTAAGAATAAGTCTATTTTTCATTATAATTGTTAGGGAAATATTATTTTGTTTATCTGTGATTGCACATTGCTTGAATTTTTTGATCCTAAAGATGATACTAATCTAGTCTCAAATAGACTGAGTGGCGACCACATATTCTCTGATTTAATCTTGTGTATTCTTTTGAAGAAAAGTTACAAGGGGAAGTTGATCTATAGTGATATAGACGGAAAAGGATAGTATTCCTGAGATCAAAAACTTAGTCAAGGTAAAGAGTTATTAAGAAAATTTGCATTCAGGTTTCATTCAGACTTATTATTGTACGATAAAGTCTAAGTTGGGAAAATTTTCCCAGCTATTTAATATATATACTTGTCCTCTGCAAAGAGGTGGCGACTCTAATCTCTATGAATTCTAGTGTGATTTTCATATTGAACATATTAAATATACTTGTTTACTTTAAAAAATGAGTCAGAAAAGAAATACTAGATCCTATTTCAAAGATAATCCCAAGTAACTCTAAAGGGAGGATGGAAACCCCTGTTCCAGAAAGAAGGTCATCTTCATCTAAAAGTGGAGAACCCATAGGGCCAATTGATTCTCATCTTCATCTTCCTTTCATTTTCTATCTCTATTTCTTTCTCCTTTTTGTTTCTTCTCAAAGCCATAACCTCATCTCTTAACTTATTAGAATCATAAGAGGTTGTCTCAACAACACAAGTTTCTTCTTTTAGTGATAAGATAACTGCTTTTGAAATTGAAAATAAAGATGTCATTATGAATCTTTTTGTCCAATCTTTGACAGAAGATGCTAGGGATTGGTTTAGAAATCTACCTAATGATAGCATTACATCTTGGCATGAGTTTGTAAAATATTTTAGGGAACAATACAAAGAACATGTGAACTTTGGTTATATGCTGAATGAATTCAATAATATCAAGAAATTTCGTAATGAGAGTATGGAAGACTTTAACAATAGATTCCAAAAGACCATGAATAAATTATTCCAAGTGCTCAGGTTAGATGAAGAAGTGTGTCTGACAACTTATTTCAATGTTGTTGATGGTAAGATGTCTTACTTGCTCAAAGACAAAAACCTAAAAACCTTAAGAGATGTATAAAAAATAGCTATTGATATTGAAAGTAATAGGAGGGAATCATGAAAAATAGGAAAAAGGGATGATAGTAGGCTTTGGAAAGAAAAGGGATCAGTTAGCAAACCTATCAAAGAAGATGACATAGTTGATAAATTAGTGAGTGCAGTAAAAGATCTCGCTACTAAAATGGACAAAAATGAAAGAGGAGGTTACCGTGATAATAAATATGAAAACCAAAGGTTTGATAGGTATCCTAACTTGAGGGATTACCCATACAAAACAAACTGGAATTATGGTAATCTCATCTCTGAAGATCAAGAAAACCAAAAAGCTAAGGAAACCCCTGATCCCCTAAAAAGGAATAGTACAAATTATGTTGAAAACACTCCATGGTGTGCTGCTTGTCACATGCCACATTCCTCATATCAATGTGTGGTAGCCCAGGCCTTATCTAAAAAAGTGGATGAAAGGGATGAACAAACAAATGCAGGGAAAGAAGGACCTTCCATTAACATGCTTATAGTGAAAGGCCCTTATCCATGGCTTTCAAATAAAGATGAGCCTTTTGAGGATATTTGATGAAGGGCACTACCGCTCTGATACCACTTGATGAAGGGTGCTCCCCTTAATGCCACAAACACATAACAAAAATAGAGAAGCAACCACAATTTGCAAGAACAGAAAATGGGCTTCTTATTATCTCCACAAATGTGGAATTACAAACTTTCAAAATTACAATATGCAAAGCCACATGGGCATTCCCCTTACAATATTCTGTAGGATAAAGCCTC